>JAPKLX010000284.1:90500-106514 GCA_026898415.1 Leonotis leonurus | reverse complement strand
CCCATACACCAATCTAGCTCTTTCGGGACCAACAATAATGAATCAAATACGAATCATTATTTAATATTCAAAAAAATGAATATAATACCAATTGAATAATTTGAATAATTTCACTAATAGAATCGAATATTGTTATATAATTACTAATTAGCTATAGATTTATAGAATTCTAAATTTGGCTTTCTAAATCACTCTATTTATATTTATCTAAATTCTCATAATTTTAGAGATAAAAAAATCATATTAATCAGATAATATTATATTTAATTATAATGTTCATAAATATAATATATATATAGTGATATATTAGTTTGATATGTATATTTTTATAACTGATTTAATAATAATTTATATAAATTATATATAACATTTTTAAATGTAATAAAAAATTATAAATTGTATAAAAATGTGTAGATTTCACATTATTTGAAAAAAATAATAAATTTTATAATTTAACACATACTTTTATCATTCTAATAAATAATGAAAAATGGGAATTCAATCAAATAGTACATAATCTTCTTATTTATTTATATATCTTATATTATATTACATACTATTTCATTAATATAAAAAATATTTAATGACTATATTTCGAATACATATTTGAGAATTCAATCAAATTGATAATTTTTCGTCGTATATCATGAATAGAAAATGAAATTTACTCTCATTATAATCCACATATTAAATTATATATTAATGGGCAGATATTTTAAATGTATTTGATTATACTTTACATGTATTTTTCTTTTATCTTTAATTTAAAAAATTAACATTTTTAATTATTTGTCATACTAATTAAAGACATGCAAACTTTTTTTTTTGTTCCAGCAAGTAGGGTTGTAAACAAATCAAATAATTTTGATTTGATTCGGTATTCAATTTGAAATTCATAAATATTTTACTAGAATTAATATTATGATATTCGATTCGATATTCGTAAATATTTGACTAGAATTATAAATAATATATATATATATATATGTTATATAAATATATAAACATATTTTACATATAACTATGTAAATGTAAAGTTTATTTTATATATTAAAAAAATAAATTTTAACTTAATCTTTAATTTTTGTTATAGTGAGATTTAGAATCAAATCGAATACGAATATTCGGTATTCTCATTAAAATTGGCTTGATTTGACCAAATCTGTGAGAGCTTTTTGGTCAAACCAAACCACTTTTAGTGGGACAGATGAAGTATTAAGTAATCAGATCGAAATTTGAATTTAATAATTTTAAATATTATTATTTATTATATTAAACAAATCAAATATTTGAATCGAAAATTCGAATATTCATAACAAATCGAATACGAATATTCAAATATTTATAACGAATCGAATACAAATCATTATTTAATATTCAAAAATGAATATAATAGAAATCAAATAATTCAAATAATTTCACGAATAGAATCAAATATTATTATATTCAGTTTGATTCGATTTGTTTATAACCGTCGAGCAGTTATTGAATTCAACTCATATCATTTTTATCACTATTCCATAATTAAGCCATGAATGTAGATAATAGTTTACACTCGATAACATGCAAAATCGTGAGAACTTTTAGATTAATGTTATATGACATCAACAACTCATTCACGTAAATGTATGCATTGTAGTTACAAATAAATAAGTTAAATACATTTTTCACTCCCAATAAAAATCATATATATAAAATTTTTGAAGCAAGCACGATAATATATATTTAGCTTTTAATCAAACTATGAATGTATATATGCATATAAATAAATGAAGTTCATATTATTTGAGTTTATTTTTATACGGGTATGACATGACAATGAATGATTAATTGAGAGATAAAGACGAGTAATAAGACATTAGAGTTCCAATTTTAAATCATTGGTTCTTTGAAACTCATCTCACAAAAAAATATATTTTAGAATAATTTGCAAATTAGAATGTAATTTTTGATTTATAAATAATTAATAAAAATAATGATAGAAAAATATATTAATGAAAAACTGATTCACAATTCGGAACATTTGAAACCGAACCGCTTCCTACACAGTTACGATTCAAAATTTTAATAATCTCTGACGATTCGTTTTCAAAACCGCCGACTACGATTCTTTAGAACACCTCTAATAGTAATGAGTATTAACATAATTTTTACTTTATTTTAGAGTGAATATGAGTATATAAATTAAATTCAAATTTATTTGAAAAAAATATTAAGTTGTTAGTACGAGTTTACTAATATACAAGTTTACGAGAATTTCATATTTATGATATAAATATATCAAGTTGTAAATTTATTTTTTCATTAATTTTGGAACGATTGCAAATTTATCATAAACAAGTCTACATAATTAACATCTTTTACTATACATATTTAATATATGAATAAATAATTCATATATTTATGACAACAAATAGTAATAAACGAAATGACATCAAATACTTTTATAAATTTTATAAAATATTAATCCCATCAAATTTACACAAACAACAATCTAGTTTTGTAAGTACAAATATGTGATCAAGGTTGGGCAGCTGGACCATTTTCAAAAAACAAACAAGCTAAATGTGAGGTTATAATTATTCAATTTTCATCCCACACTTAAATTTATCATTTTAATTGTTATTTATTAAATATATTTTATATTATAATAAATCATAATAGGTATTTATTTGAAATTATAAATTTTTGTAAAAATTATATACCCCATCAACTTTAAAAATTAATTAAAAGTAATTTAAAATTAAAAATGATATATAATTTATTTGGATAGAATAAATTTGTAGTACTAGATACAAAATAAATTAAAATATATGAAATTGAAATTAAATTAAAATTTTAACGAATAGGACATCACAGTTTTATTGAATAGATTATGATCGATTAAAAATTGCTAAGGACGCCAAGACCAAAAGTGTGATCGGAAACTGAAGATGCGAACTAAGAAAACAACATGAAGACATAAATATGATATTCCCTCCATCTCAGGATTATTCATTTTTTCATTTTCGTTTGTCCCATAAAATTTGTCCGTTTTCATTTATAATAAAAATTTTGTGCTTTAAATGTATTGTATTGGGTAAGTAAAAAAAAGAGAGTCATTTTAATTTGCGTGCCGAAAATAAGTGTATCATCTTAAATGAGACAATGGAATATTATTTTTATTTTTTTTAAATTGTCGTTTTTATAAAGATAATGCTGATCAGGGATGTTAACATTGTAGGGACCATATGATATATGCACTTGTACATAAACAAATATTTCTTAGACAAATTTATCTTTGATGATTTTATCTTATAATTTTAACAAATCAAATAGATCACCCAACCAGGGATATTTTAAAATAACGTAGATTTAATGCTTCTTTTTATACCACATAATCATGCATTTCAATTAAAAACATTTTCTTCTTGCTGTCGCCTCTTATGACTTATCTTTCTGATACACTCATAATTGTCAAATATTAATAGTTGAATTGTGGATGGGATTTATTGTCCCTCCCATCATTTTTCACTACCAAAATATTAATTCAAATTAACATCTATTAAAATTATTTTTACAATATAATAAATCATACCGCCTCCGTTTACAAATATAGTTTATGTTTTCACTCGACACCATGTTTAATAATGTGTTTTGATTTTAATATGAATATGTAGTAAGTAGAGTTTAAATCTCATTGTATATATTCTTTTAAATTGGATTAGAAGTAGTTACTAGAATTTGAGTTTCCCTTAAAATATTATTTTAAATTGAGTTTTGTATAATGAGTGTGGTAGGTCCATTGTTATAAAATGAAAATTTCAAATGTAGATCATTTTCGTGGACATTTTAAAATGATAAAATGTAAATCATTTTTCGTGGACCGATGAAGTAAATAATTATTTAAAATAAATAAATTTAAAAGATTATATATCAATTTTCTTAGATTATAACTCTAAAAATCAGTTGAAATTGATATTTAATGTTGAAAAGTAAGTATATGGTTACTGGATAAAATACACATATTATTAAGCATGCTACTGAAATAAAACTAATAAATTGAAATCAGAAAAAATAATAAAATATGATTAGACATTAACTCAGACACAATTGAAATTGGAGAAAAATAATAAACAAAATATTTAAAATTGAGATGTAGAACACTATAATGAGACCCGAAAAGAGAGAGACTCAATCTCATGCAGTTAAATTAAGGTGAATTCATTCATATTTAAGAAATATTGAAACGCAGTGATAAGATTTTATGGATCTAGTTTGAAATAATATAGCAGTAGACTACAAGTACTTGGAAAAGAGGATCAATTGTTGATTGGTGAGTTTTGACATATTCAATGTGTAGCTTATAACATAATTTTGTCGATATCTAAACAAACTGAAACCGACTCCCGAGGGCCGACTGAGTTATTATTATTTAATAAAAACCGCAGCATGCAACTTGCACTGCACTCTGTCTGCACTGCACTACCATTCGTTAACACAATCACCAAAGTCACATAATATTTGATATATCCCTCAAAACTAATATTTGGGATGTTCCACTTTAGTTGTTCAATTTCCTATTTGATCTCACTTATGAATAAAATAATAATAAAGAGAAAGTGGGTAGATAGGTGTTAATTGATACTTTATTGGTATACGATCCGAAAAGAAACTGGACAACTAAAGTGGGATGGATGGAGTATATATTTGTATTAATATTTAAACATACCATAGTGTGTACCCGCAATATGTCCTCAAATTTCAAGATACACCGAACCCTATCACAAAATCACATTTCCAAAGCCTCTCACTATCACTATTTTTAAATATCTATTTACAGCTGCTTTTGGCTCATTCCCTTGCATGATTTGGCTATAAAATTCAACACTTGTACTCACTCACCCACTCACTCCTCCTTTTCTGTACTTCACTTTTGTACTTTACTTTCATGTCGACCCCTGCCAGCAGCCAAACGTACTTGACTCATGCCATCCGAAACGGAATCCTCCAAGGCGGTGACTCCTTCAAGAACTTCTTCGAGTGCTGGATCGTCGAGCAGAATCAGTACCTCAAGGAGCTCGTCTCCGCCTCCAAGGAGGTGGAGAGGAGCATCCACCAGCAACACGACCACCCGAAAGATCAACGGGAGGCGGAGGAGCGGGCGTTGCGTCCCCTTGTGGAGCGTGTGGTCCAACATTATGAGCATTACTACCGGGCCAAGGCGCGTTGGGGTCAGACCGACATTCTCTCGATGTTCAACCCCATGTGGCGGAGCAGCCTTGAGGACGCCTTCCTCTGGATCGGAGGGTGGCGCCCGAGCATGGCCTTCCACCTGCTCTACTCCGAGTCGGGACTGCAGCTGGAGGCTAGGCTCCATGAGCTGATGCAAGGGATCAGCACCGGCGACCTCAGCGACCTGTCCCCGTCTCAGCTCGAGCAGATCGATGCCTTGCAGAATGAGACGATACGAAAGGAGCAGGAGATCACGGAAAAGCTGGCCGAGCAGCAGGAGACGGTGGCAGACGCATCCATGGTGGAGCTGGCACATGCGATGACAGAGGAGGCAGACTTGGATGAGGGGCGAGTCGCCTCGACCCTCGATTCCAAGCAGAATGGGCTGACCGGGGTACTGCACATGGCTGACGAGCTGAGGCTCGAGACACTCAACAAGGTGATTAGGATTCTCACACCGAAGCAGGCCGTGCATTACCTCATTGCCGCCGCAGCGCTGCACTTGAGGATTCATGAATGGGGTAAGAAGCGTGACGCTAAGCTCGCTCAAAATGCTAACCTGTGAAGATCTTGCTACTTGCCTGCCTAGCTAAAATAGAGAGAGATAATTATACTATAATAATTCTACTCGAGTATTTTACGTTGCTGTTGTTTTTTTATCTACGAATTATCTGCAGCTACACTAAGTTTTCAACTGACAATAAAATTCTACTTCAAAACTCAAAATTTTAGATATATGATGACGTTAGTTTATGCCTACTACATCAATGGAACTGAACTTTGATCCTTCTATGAGAAGAAAACTGGGAAAACACCAGATTTATTTTTGACCTTACAAAGTAGAAAGGGGCAAAGAGAAGAAAAATTCGCAGCAGCAGTTCGTTTCCTTTTTCCAATACACCTCTTTATAGCTCATCCTTAGCAGAATCTGCTTCGACCGATTCCGATTTTGATGAGGACGACGACGATTGAGTGGGCTTGTCCCGATTGGTGTTGATGAAATTAATGATGTCTTCTTTCGTTCTATCGCCTTCGTACTGCAACAAGTTGCCATTTGAAGATCTGAAGTAAACGGTGGGGAACCCTTGAACATCAAATGTATCGCTTGGGACATCGTTTGCAGTTGCATCCTGAGAAAACCAAGAGGAGATGATAGATATAGTCATTCCTAATACTAAACAAAATAAATGGATCGAAAACCAATAAAAATGACATGTACTTTATTTACAAATGTTTATATGAAACAGAAGGCTTGGTTTTAATTATAGCATGTGGTTAGGGTTATGGGGTCATACAGTTGTACAAGAAAGGACACTGCTTCTGCAAAGCTATCTATATGACATTAGTCAGATAGCAAAACTACTGCAAGGTAACTATACAAAGTGTCACCAGGCAACTTTTAATATGTACATATAGGACCAAATAATTTCATGTGGAACATAAATGAACAAGTTGTAACTTTAAAGGAAATCTTACAAATTTTGCAATCAAAACGTCAGGATCGTTCTTGAAGGAGATGGCAACTTCATCCAAGATAGGAGCAAGCTGCTTGCAGTGTCCACACCAAGGCGCATAAAACTCTAGTAGAACTGTGAGATGATGGAGATACCGTTAACATTAGCAAACTAGCAGGTGAAACCATTTCAACTTGGAGTCGAACACAACTTTAATCATTATAGAAGAAAGGTATGATTTATGAAAAATCTTTAGTGTAACAGACCAAGTTGATCAATAAAAAGTTAAATCCTCAGCTTCATTGAAATTATATACAGACATCATAAAGGCTTTTATTCATACAGACAACATATTAATTGATGGACACTGCATTCCGATACATTATGTCATTACGTGGCAGTGTAAGTATAACTTATAAGTGGTTCGAGCAGCTACATTGCTAGCCATATTGTCACCTTGGATAAGTGCATCTTATAAAACCCTAATTAGGTAGAAACCAAAGAACTCAAATCTTTCAAATTAATTAAATAAATGTAAATTGAGAAATTATATATTTTCTCATAAATACTTTATACCTTAAATTAAGTATTTAAGATGGATATAATTCATAAAGCAAGTTTCTAATAAATAAGAATTTTATTCCTTCGTGCACATTCAAGACATCAAGACCTCCTCCACTGTAAGTAGAGAGGTCAAGGGTCCAATCCCCATCATTCTCCCATCTTCCAACTCAAAAAAACAAGGAAGAATTAAATAAGAGACTTTTATAATACTCATTATAGATTTGCAATCCATAAAAGAGAAATAAATAAAAAATTAAACAAAAAAGAAGATTGCCGAGCACAAACCATTCTTCCTAGAGTTGAACACAACGTCCTGAATGCTGTCATGGACAACCACCTTGACAGGTTCATCACTGGCTTCTGGAATAGGTTCAGATCTAATGTATGGCTTCACTAACCCTTCCTATCATCAATTGAATGAAAAGTGAGATAAGATAAGATGTAACCAATATTTGCAAAAGCTTCCACACTCAGATACTTGTGCTTCGATTTAAAAGCTAGTTTTTTTCTTATAAAAGGATAGCACATTTAAAAAATATCTGAACCATGTTTAATACCGCATAATCTTTCACCCATGATTCAATCTGATCAGGCTCTATGTTTGCTTTAAGATACTTCTGGCCATCATTTTGTTGTATGATGAGTAGAGGTGCCTGTTCCGCCTTAAGTCCAAAGTACTGCAATGCATAAAAAGATAGAATTATTATCATGTCAATGAACCCACAAAACCACAGTTATACATAGCAAGGAAAAATGATTACCTGAAATGCATTTTGAGTAGAATCAACATCACCGAACATAAAACTTATGCCCTTTCCCTTGTAAATGGTTGCTACATTCTTATATTTTGCCTGGAAAGCGTCATGCTCTCTGCTGAAGTTCACAAATAGCATTGCCTGTAAAATAAGAAATATATAATTGCAATCAAGTTTCATTTAACCAACTTTACTGCAAAAAATTACAGTCTCAACAAGATGATATTAGGCTGCAAAATGCACGTTCACAGTATACCATGGTTATAAAAATAAACATAAGCCAAAAGGGTATATGTACCTTAGAACCAGCACTTTCGAAAAATTTGTTAATATATTCATGATTACTAGGGTCACCGTTCCATACTGTAACAGTTGGAACCGAAGATGCTTCAATA
This sequence comes from Leonotis leonurus, assembly GCA_026898415.1. Lineage (NCBI taxonomy): Eukaryota > Viridiplantae > Streptophyta > Magnoliopsida > Lamiales > Lamiaceae > Leonotis > Leonotis leonurus. The sequence continues at coordinate 98,132 of JAPKLX010000284.1, read as the reverse complement.
AATTTCTCCAGTGCATCAATATTAAAGTCCTGAAATAGCATAGTATAAAGATATTTTATTAAACTAAGCGACTGCAAATGAAATAGCTTCAAAAGCACTAAACCTAAAATAAGTATCAAAGAAAGGGTTAAACAAAACAAAAAAGAATATGCATAACCAAGAAATACCTCGGTATCCACAAACGGTTCATCAAAGGGCTTAAGTAAGCGTAGTGTGGGCTTACTGACTGATTGACCACGAGAAAGAAGTTTAGCATCAAGAGTATGACCAAAATCATAGTCAGACCGCAATTTATCAGCTAAAGCCATGAAGTTCTCGAATTCCTCCCCTGAGAACTTCGGAAATACTCCAACCTAGAATGACATAAATTCATTAGTGGCCAAAAATTGAACACACAAAAGATAACAAGTTTTGCTAAGATTATAACTCACAAGAAAAATCTTTTTCTCGTCAATAAGACTGCTGGCATCTTCCGCTGACTTAATTTCAGTTGATGGAGGACCAGCTTGCTTCTTCAAGTAATCGACAATACCATCTGCCTGACGAGGACCCTTGTAATCTTGGACGCTTTTCCCACCATTCCTTAAGATTTTAATGGTAGGAAAACCCTGGATTTTAAACTCGCTAGCTAGTTCCTTATTTGATTCTTCATTTGCATCGACTTTAGCCAAGAAAACTGGGGGTTCATGGATGCTCAGTATGGACGCAGCTTTTTCATACTAAAATTAGAGAAGCACTTTATATGTTCAGTCATATTGTCACGATAAACAATAGAATAAATTAGAGAATCGTATATGTTTAATACATAATGTCGAGATAAACAAGGAAAGTAGTTAAGTGTGTCCTTTTGAATGGGAAAATAACAAGGGCAGAGATGATTACCTCTGGAGCCAGAGACTTGCAGTGCCCACACCTGTTAAGATGAACGTGTAAGATTATTCAAATATTAAGACAAGCTTCAACAAATAAAATTCAGTGTGATGCCAGATTCACTGGACGAATGGACATGTTAAACTCTACAATGTAGGGTTTACATGATAAACGTGAACTTCCACGAAATTGTTGCCAGAAATTTTATTTTATTTTATTTTTAGTAAGTGAGCTCCACTACTCGATGCACACCATTCAATTAACATTAATAAATTAAGAGTAACCAAACTTTCATTCAATACATGATAAACTTTAAGCCGAATTAAACTGATTAATAATTGCATGGAGTGAGGAAGTATAAATTTACGAAAATGAGGCATTTACAATCTCAATTTCATTTAAATAGCTAATGGACAATGTTTCTTTATTTTTAAAACTATGCAAATAAATAAGACCTCCGCATAATCCACATATATTTCAGAAAATCAAGCAAAACTGATTAATGTTTCAATTATAGTGAAAAGATGAGATCCTAAAATGCCTGACGCCTTCTTTAATTCAGAAGCATAAAATATTCACTGTTAATTTATATATTGAAAACGAAGAAACTAAGAGATGTGATGGAGAAAAAAAAACGATTTAATCATTTAGATCCCCAGAACCTAATCTGCATTTACAACACAAAAGAGCATGACTTTGCTAATTCGTACACCTAATGCACTCCCATGCCATAGTGAAGCAAAACGTCAAAACCAGAACGGTACAACATGTAATGCATAATAAACAGGGGCGGTAGCCCCGAGCCGAATTTTTTGGGCCCATGTCTTCAACAATGGCTGCAACTCAAGTAAAGTCTCCAACAATGGCTATGGCAGCCTTATACGAAACCTTGACTTCGACTCGAGACGGCAGGGGCTGACAAAGGGAAAGCTTCCGACAATTAGGAAAACTCGTTCTCTGCAATGTAGCGGCGGGGGCTTCAGCCACTGATAAATTTTCAAAAAAATTTAAGAACTAAAAAAAAAAAAAATTTGGGGGGCTTCAGCCCACCCTGGTCCCATGTGGCTCCGCCACTGATAATAAAGAAATCATGTATTTAAAATCGCGCATGCTCAAAACCGATCTCAAACCACAACTAATTTATCTAAACCCAAAAACAAGAGAATATCAAATTAACTTAGATAATATAAATCTATAGATTACCATGGAGCGTAGAACTCAACGACGATAAAACTGTGCTTGGACACCACGTCGGTGAAATTGGAGTGGTCCAAAGTCAACACCTTTTCAACCTCCTCCTCCGCCACCGCCGGAGACACGCTCAGCACCGCCACAAGCGCCACAGCAGCCAATAGAAGGCTACACCAAACACTAGACTCCATTATTGCTACAAAATCCTCTGTTTCTATAAATCCAAAACGAGGAATGTATTAGTTTCCCCAATTCTACAAGCACTTTTGCATGTGATGTGAAGGGGGGGAAATGAGACTGAGGAGGAGTGACTGTGTGAGACTAATTTATACTGTCTGCGGAATGACTCTCACGGTGGCAGATGGGGTGACGTGGCAGTAGTAGATTGGATATAGGGACGTCGATGTAATAAGGATGATATTTTTTTGGGTTTAAACACTTATACCCGATTATTTTGAAAGGGAATTTTTCTTAATTGAGTCAAAGATATTATGAATTTAGTTATGACCCTTCGATATTTATTGTGCTTTTGCTCTCGGGCATTAACGGCACCGATCTTCTTTGGGAGGAATAATTATGAATTATTTTATTATTAAATATTTTTACAAAACTTAAAACACTTAGGCTCCGTTTGGTTGGGGTGTTAAAGGAAGTTATGCTATTTTAAACTAAAGTAAACATGTATTTGATAGCAAGTATCTTAAACTGTCTGGCCCGTCTTTAAATTTCGGCCCGCTACTAAAAGGTAGGTTAAAGACGTTTTATAAACCCAGAAAAGAGGTGATATTAAATCTAACCTGGTTAAACAGTGAAAAGCGGGATTTTTTTAATCCCTAAAATGCCCTTTTTTAAATTCAGTTCAAACATCTTCTTCTTCCCAATCGACGCTCCCCACTTCTTTGAATTCTCTCATCTCCTAACCTTCTGGTTAATGCTCACACAAAATTTTTGGAACTCACCTTCTCATAAAGTCGACGATTTGCAGATTACGGTGTTCGTCTTCTTGTCTCCTCCGGTGTGGGCTGCAATACTCCGCCCTATCTTCCCCGTAATTTTGCTAGCCTGACCACTACCAACAGCTCCGAGGCCAGTCCCCACGAAACCAGCCCTTGCACCTACACCTGATGATACCGTACTCTCATCAACTGTAAACCCTAGACATTTGGATATTGAGAAGCTCAGCGCCCCCGCTCGATCTGGAACCTCCGACTTATCTTCGACTATGTCGACGAGAACGATGACGACAATGAGAAGAGCGGCGCCTCGATCTGGAACCTCCGACTCGAGCTTTCTGTTAAAAGATAACAACATCAAACTACCGAATAAGCTTTATGAGTTGTGGACTATTGATCCCAATCCTGTCAAAAGGTAATATCTTTCCTCGTAATTCTAGTTGATTTTCGCGATGAGATTTTGTTGGGGGTTGTCTGCAGATGTTATCTGAGTGTTTTTAAGTTTGTGAGGTGGATTTACTTGTGTTGAATCATGGGCTCAGATTGGATATGATCTATGAATGATTTGGTAATGTAATTAATCAAGGTAATCTTTGGATAAGGATTGATTTGTACTTGAACATTTTTCATTACTAGCTTAACATTTGTGTTGCTTTTACATTATCTAAATACTACTATTGTTTCACTTATTCTTTTGAGATGCTTTTGTCAAGTCCTGTTTTTTTTTTTTTTGGTAACTGATTGATTCTTCAATTATGTTTAATTGAGTGATGACTATATGTATCATCGGGATCCATAAACTTATATGAAAGTTATTCAAAGCTTAGTGTAGATGGTTTATGATTTACTTCTTCTATTAGGTGCCAGAAGATTTTAGAATGTGCACAAGATCAATGTTCCCTAGATAGTTAGCCTCAGTCGTGTGCCCCCTGATTATTCTTACGACAAGTTTCTAAATGTATATTTTTGTATTTCAATGCTCGTACATAGATACTACACTTGGTCTTGGTTGCTTGTAAGGAAATATAGAATTTGGAACTGTGTGTTTGTGCTTCTTATCTTCAAACCTAAAGCTTATCTTGCTCTATACTTTTCTATGAAGTTTGAAAATCCTCTTGTGCATTTATATATTGTGGCGGCTATATGTTTTGAAATTGATGCTCGAAATATTAACTTTACCTCATGCATATGTATGAAACTTTAGAAGAAGTTATTTTAAAATATTATAGTTTGAACGGCGTGGTATAGTTGAGAGATGGCTTGAAGATGTAAATGCAAAAGCTATGTATCTTATAAATCATGATCTAAAAGCTATGTATTTTGTAGATGTAAACTTCAACTTTATGTAGAAAAAAAATTTGAAATTGGCTGAATATTTGCAACTTTATTATTTTTTGCAGAATGAAATCACAAATCAGGCATGAGTGGTGGTGAAGGTGATTGGCCGGACCGGATCACGTGGGCAAGTCACTCAGGTGAGAGTGAAATTCATTAATGATCAGAACCGATTCATCATGAGGAATGTCAAGGGACCAGTTAGGTAGTTTTAGAGCGACTATTTATCCGCTGGAATATGGAGTGAAAACAGTGGCTTCCGGATCGATAGAGGTGATCAAGAAGCTGTTAATGTCATCAAAGAATATGAGTGACAAAACTTCAAATTCGTACTGCTCTTTCTCATCAAAGAATAAGAGCAAATGTATGCTTTGGCATGTATTTGTCGTACTGCTTTTTGTGTAGATCCGTTTGCAAAGGAGATAACCGTATGATATAATTAGAATAACCTTATGTTACTAAAGACTTTTCTATATTAAAACTCTTCATTATCTTATTTGATGTATTTATGTATATTATTTGATCAGGCTTTGCGTATTCTTATTCTAGTTTTCAGCTATTTGCGATGCTTTAAATTGGCCAAGCAATTCATGAACCAAAGTAAATGGAAAGTAAATGAATTTATTTGCTGAATTTGCCCTTGAATGACATTTTTGTAAATACAAGAATATTAGAAGGGCAAAATGATGAAAATAAGTTTATAAAAATATAGATGAAAATAAATTAAAATTAATTAAAATTAAAATGATGAAAATAAATTAAAATTATTTTATATATTATATTTTTATTTTATAAAAATATAGATGAAAATAAGTGAGAATGATATGTTAAAATCATATTTTATATGTCATGGCATTTTCATAATTTAAAAAAAGTTAAAGGGCAAATTTGTAATAGCACCACTTTATCTAAGGTTTAAACACTTCTACCAAACAACATATAAATTTTATCTTACTTTTTATCTTATCTACCAAACACAAACTCTTATTAAACTTAACTCCTCATATCCTAACTCCCCATACTAAATTTAACCTATCCACTCTCATCCTAACCTATCTACCAAATGGAGCCTTAAGTAGTGGTACATATTTTCAACTGACAGAGATTATACAGATATTCAGGGAACATATATATCATTATCACAATAGGAGTCTACTAATAAAATTGACTGAATTGCACAAGCATGTGAAAAATATGAACGAGGAAAACTATTACTGCAAATAAAATAAAATAAATAATAATGAAATAAGATTGTTAGCTCATGTAATTAAGGTGAATAGTAATTAAAACGGTCACAATTAATCTGTTTGAAATGTTACAATAAATAAATACCTGCATTTTATGTATATAAAATATGAATACCATATTAAAATATGAATATGAAAATTTTGTAAATCATTCATAAATCAATTAATTATAATAATAATAATACAATACGTATATTAAAATTAATACTTCTATTTAGCTGATACCATAGTATTTTTTGAAAGTTTTAAAATAATTAATAAATATTTTTTATTTACTTAATTTCCTTTTCCTTTTTCAACATTGTTATTTTTATTAGTAAATATATATACAATATGAATATTAAATTAAAAATCACGGTAAATTTTTTAGTTTTATTATAAATAATATTATTATTTAGATATTAATATTAATATGAACTTTTGAAAATAAATTTTGACGATATTCATTCCGAAACAACACTTCCGAATATTTTTAAAAAAAAATTCAATAGGTTGATATGTTAACCTGATAGAATATAGGTGTTTATCTTATTTTTGTTGTGTTTTTGGTCTTTGTTTTATTGCATTTAGTTATAAGTTTGTTCTGTTTTCATGTCATTTGAGTTTGTATTACGCCGATTTCTTTTGTTTTCGTGTTTGGTGTAGGATGCTAAGATGAAGGATGGTTTGGAGTTGAGTCGTGGCCAATTATGCCGTGAGTGCAAAGGCGAGCAAGATGGAACGAGCCGAAGAGTGCACGGGAGGAGGAACGACACGAAGGAAGCATACTTGCAACCTAGCGGGCTGCTATCCAGCGCTCGCTAGGTTGAAGAGTCTGGAATTTCAGAGAAGACAAGTCATCGACCGCTGGGCCTGCAAAAATTATGCGCCACCGAGAGGAAGCCAACGGCCGTTGGCTACTCAGCAGTCGCTAGGTACGTTTAAGTGACGGTTTCAGACGGGTTTTAAGAGAAAGATGTGATCATTTTAAAGCATTCCTACATACTTTAACATTAGAAATTCTCTCTAGAATAGTAGTTTTACTGCTTCTTTAGTCTAGATTATCAGTTTCCAACGGATTGAAGTGGATTCCAAGTTTAGATTCTTGAATTTAATCGAATAAGTTTGCTTTCTATGGATTCTTACTTTGTTTCTACCATTGTTATGATGCTTGGCTAGATTCTTATTGGGATGGATGCTTAATTCTCTTAATTGATATATGTTGGGAACCCTACAATGTAATAATGGTTTTGATAATGTTATTCGAAAAAACACTTAGTTAAAATATGAATTCTTAAAATCAAGTAATTGATGTTATCTGTTAAGGAACAACTAGAGTATTAAAGAAGCAGATGGTATAAATTCACTATCTGTATTATTCTTTCCAAGCTTTCCTGGACTCATCAATTACCTATTCTTAAGGCCTAAACTCATTGTTATGATGGCATGTTAAACTTTGAACAGATCGAAGAATTGGAATCAGTTCACAGTTTAACAGCTTGCTATCATTTGCCTTATGTTGGTTTTAGATTTCTTCTCGATTAGATTTTACAAGATCAAAATTGTAAAAGGAACTTTGAATTTACAAACTTACTTATATTGATCTATTTCTATCTAGCTGTATAAGGAAGTCTTGAAGAACAGCGAGCTGCACTACAACAGATCGCTAAGAACAGCGAGACAACATACTTGTCTACAAGAACATCGAGACAAAGTAAACAGCTAGAGACAAATATCGTAGGAAACGATATGCACCTGCTCATCAGCAGCTAGAGTTCATGGTACAGCTAGAGTTCTTGGAACAGCTAGAGTTCATGGTACAACTAGAGTTCTTGGAACAGCTAGAGTTCATGGAACAGCTAAAGACTATGGAACAGCGAGACATGTGAACAACAGATCGTAATCTCAAACACGATCTGTTCACTCAAACTTCTCCAAAGGTCAAGATCAAGAAGTACATGTTAATTGGGAATCAAACCAATTAACAAAGTGTGGACAGCTCGTCTCAAAGATATTGTAGGAAACAATATGCATCTGTCATAAGACAGCGAACTGCT
>JAPKLX010000284.1:10777-59560 GCA_026898415.1 Leonotis leonurus | reverse complement strand
GCTATAATCTCCAACCCCGTCTTGCATTGCATCTCTTTGCATTCGATGGTTCATTGTCATGACATCATTGTTGACTATATGTGCTGGTGGGTTTATTTGTTTCTCTTCCCCCATTCAGATTAGTCCTAGTTATAAACGAGTTACTGTCCATTTTTCAAGGACAATTCTTCCAGTATGATTATGTTCCATGTCCCCCTTTCTTCCCCGTTTCTTTTCTTTCCCCCCAGTCACGCTCTGGCGCGTGCGCCGTCCCTTGGGATCGAGGCGTGACACAAAGTGAGAAGGAAGATAGTGGACAGAGAGAGTATATTATAATAGATTAAGTATATTTTCATTAATTATATATTATAACTTATATCATATTTAAAAATCAAGCAGATTTAATTATATGATCATATAAAACACTTATATTCTTAAAACATAATTTTTGGATTATAAAATATTTTTATCTTATTGTAATTTGTTATATAATTATTTAGATTGATATGTTCGTTTTAGAAAATAATTCAGTAAACTGTGTAATTATATCATAATAATTTAGTTATATAACATAAATATATATAATATAGTTTATAATTAGTATTTAAAATAATACTTATTAAGTTTTTGTTCAATCTTTTCAATTATCAACAAACTCATATATTTTGTAATTTGTTACTAACATTTATTAATAATAACTCATAATTTATAATAAACAATTTCTTTACAATTCAAATTAAATATATAAATATAAATATATATATATATATATAGGTACTGTTGGGAACCCTTTATAATAGTTTTGATGATGGTTATCGAAACACACATTAGAATTTATTTTTACCAGTACAGATCGTAGAAAGTTCTATATATGAGAGTTGATCTGATATGTAAAGATGTTAAGATTTGTATTAAGATATGTCTTTAAGATATCAACTTAGACTTAGAATTTAATTTCATGTGTTAGGATAACAGATCACTATGTAAAAGAACAAATCGTGAGTTATTTTATTTATTAATTTGCAAGAATTACATATTGTTTTCATGAATCGGTCTTTTTGTGAAGTATTTGTCTTGATTTCAAGTGGTATCACACATACCAGTTCACGTGAAAGACTTCTTTTGATAGTTTAAAGGCATTATTCAGTGATAATATGACTCATCTGTTGTGGGCTTACTAAAGACGAATTGTGTCTTTGGTGTTAGAATTTATGGTATAAGTTTAGGTATAATTTAGCAGTCATGCAACACTGCACAACCTCTGGTCTGTCTAGATTGTGCCACCAGTAAAAAAAAATGTTTTAAAAGGAAGCTTGTATCGATCATGGCTTGCATATTTTAAACAATTTGTTCAATGCACTAATCGTTTTATTTAAGATTATTCGATTATTTGCATTGGCAATGTTTTGATGATGAATGATTCATTTTATTCTAAGTTCTATAAACATGACCTTCAACCCACTTCTCTCGATTATGAATAATAATAAACTTGAGGGTAAAAACTATATTGAGTGGAAACGGAATTCAGATATTGTCTTGACTGTCGATGGTTCATTCTTGACGAGCAGTGTCCTCCAATTCCTGCCAGAAATGCTTCTCCTGAGTCGATTACAAAATATGAGAAATAGGTCAATGAGAATCAGATGGCGCGGTTTTACATTCTGACATCTATGTCGAATGTAATGCAACATGAGCATGATTCCATGACCATTGCTTTCAGACATCTTGTTTAACTTTGCGGAGATGTTCAGTACAAAGAGTCTATTGACTAAAAAATTGACCATTCACAATGTGATGAACATGTCCATAGCAGATGGAACATCGATTCGGGACCATATCCTGAAGATGATGGGTTATATGGGTGAGATCGAGACTTTGGGCGATCAAATTGGAGTTGAGTCTTAAAGTGATGTTATCCTACAGAGCTTGTCCGACAACTATTACTCATCCCGTCTGAATTATATCATGAACAAGAGCGATTATAATCTTGCAGAACGATTGACGGAACTACAAACAGTGGAAGCTCTAATGGCTCATAAACGACAAACATTAATGACGACGACATCTCCAGCTTCTTCTAGAAGCTCTGCTAAGCAAGGCAAGTGTAAGAAGAAGGGAACATCAGTCACTGGCAAATAGAAGGAAAAGGGAATTAGAAGTGTCACGAAGAAAAATAAGGAGGAAACTGGCAAATGCTTTAGGTGCGGTCAGAAAGGACACTGAAATCAAAATATCCGTTTCACAAGAAGTTGGTAAACGATTAAGGTAGTTTTTTGCCTTAGTAGTTGAAACATGTTTATTGGCTAGTGTTAGGGTTTGTATACTTCAAAGCATGCTTTATGCTTAGATGATGTATCAGACTTGTTTTCAGTTTCATCTCGACTTCTCCATGTTGAAGCAAACACAGTGACTGCTAGTCCGGATTTGAAGAAACAAATGGCCGACATAATGAGGGAACTGCAAGAGCTAAAAATGCAAAGGCCATCATCACTATCTAAACAACAGAATGCACCAGAGCAGTGTGGGATTTGTGGAGATTTTGTTCATGCTACGGAAGAATGCCACCGAATGGCCGGAAAGACTTTTGAAGGACAAGCCGAGATTTACGTTGCACAAGGATTCACACCCCAACCTCACCCTCCTCAACAAATTCAGGTTGGGGGAATCAGCAATTCTCGGGGTGGAAACCACAAAATCAAGGGCAAGGAGCACATAAATTCAAGAATTTCTCTAATAGACGACCTCAATTTCAGCAGCAACAATATTACTCACAGTAGCCTCAGTTTTTTCCACCACAACAACAATAGTTTTATACCCCACCGATGCAACAATACCCCTCACAAATGCAGCAGTACCCACATCACGCAAGAAGGTCCGAGAAGCTCAAGATGCTACAATTAAACGCCTTGAGACAGCTTTGGGGCAGATTTCTGGCGCAGTTAACTAGTTACAAAAAAGCCAGCAAATGTGGAAAATTCCGGACCAAGGTCAACAACCTCATCAAGCTCAAGCTATTACAGTCCTTAGGAGCGGATTAGCAGTTGAAAATAATATGGAGATGCTCCCGTAACCTAAAAAGGAGAACGGGCTACCACCTAGAGTGGAGAAAAACCAGCCCGAAGAGGAGCTTCATAAGACGGCCAATCCATATGTCCCGCCATTCCTTATCCCAACAGGTTAATAGGAGCTTCATAAGACAGCCCTATCAGAATTATTTTCAGTTTCACTTTAATGAAAATAAATGTTTCTATCATTGGTTTGTTATTTATTATTATTATATATTGAATTGCAAACAAGTAAATTTATTACAATTGTACACTGTGTGGTGGATCGATGATCACAGGAGGTAATACAGTCGGCTCCTTTGTAATATAAAGTCACAGTCTAGACAGACTTGGACAGTCTAGTCGGTAAAGGCTGCAGTATCATTTGATGCGATAGCGGACCTTAGCCCGTAGATTGATGTTGGTATGTATAAGCGGATACACATGCTTTGCGTATATATATTGAGAGGTTTCATAGTGAGATAAGTTCTAACGTGTTTATACTTAGAACGAGGTCTCGAAAATTAATTCATTTCTTAATCTGTGATGATGACATTCGTATAGATGGTTGATTATACGCTACTTTGATTCATCTACGCTTGAAGGTTTTTTGTAACCCGAATATAGTGATGTCTTGGGCGGTAGTTGATTGGCTTAGCCAAAAGTTCTTGACTGTCAGTCGTACAGAATCGCGTCTCGATGACACGAGTTGATTGAATCCGTGTGAGGTGTTCCAAAATGTTTATTACATCAGAATCCCGACCGCTTGGGAGTTTATTCCATATGTAATAATTAAGGTTTGAACCGGATAACTCACGAATAAATATATTAATTAATTGTAAGTTGTCACCAAACTTAATTAATTAATGGATTTAGAAAATTTTAAATGTGGGAAATAATTAATGATAAGAGGGTTATATCCGTAATTCAAATTGATCAAGATGAGTTCAATATTTATCCAATAGTGAAGTCGATAAATATTTATAATAGAATTGCACTTTATTGCATTTCGATAGAGTAATTAATTGGAGGCCAAATTAATTTAAATTAATTAATTTATATTTAAGTTGGACCAAACAATTAATTAAATTTAATTGGGCCATAAGGTGACTTGGAAATTAATTTAGTTAAATTATGAATTGACCAAGCCCAAATTAATTTTGAATAATTCAAATTTGAATTTGAATTATAGATGGAAACTGCAGAAGATTAAAGTGGTAATTATGGTTCTATTATTTGGGATCTCATTCATTCTCCTTAGAAGCCCTAACCTAGCCTATAATATCTATAAAAGAAGCATAAAGAAGGAGCTGATTTCTCTCTCCTACATCATCAAAATTGGCGCCCCCCCCCCCCCCTTCCCACTCTATAGAGATTTATCTCTATATTTTCGAAAATTAAGGAGTATTCAACACTCCAATTCTCATTCTTCTTTTCTCCTAAATTATTAGATAGATTCACCCACATGATATTATATGTTGGTAATCCTTACAAAATTTAGTTTTGATGATATTCTCTCGAAACACACTTAGATTTATTTTGTCTTGCTTGTTAGACCCAGCCTACTCAAATGTAACTGGGAGATCACTCTGGTAGAAGTGAACCTGATAGGGAGCAAGCCTGTTTTACTTAGACTAGGTTAGCTGATGACTACAATGTTAAGGACTCAAATACTTTAAGTATCTTGTCCTATAGGAGTCATCTGGTTAGATAGTCTTTTGTTCGTTGTAGCTGACCAGCTCAACTGAAGCAAGCAGACAACCTGATAAAGGTCACTCAACCTGGACCAAACCTGCTTCTACCCAACTGTTGTTATCAACTTTTGAAGCAACTTTGGACCAGACCACCTAACTGGCAGTGAACCTGACCTGCCTGACCACACCAGCGTGAAAGAGTGAACCTGTCCCTTACAGATCACTTAGATGGAGACTTGGTAAAACTTCAGATATACAATAAGTCATCTGATATTTTATCTAAAGTCATCTGGGTATACAATGCATCACCCGATGTACTTAGAGAGAATTCCATCCTTTGTGCCACGTCATCAGATCTCTCAAGGAGGAAGATAATAAACCAGAGATCAAAGAAGGAAAGGTGAATCAATCGTAGCTAGAAGAAGGAAAGAGATCAATCAACTATCTACTTTCCATAATCAATGAGATTCAGTCAACCTTTCTTACAAGGCAAGCAGATCAAATCAGAGATTCATATCTTTGATTGACAATGAACATTTAATGCACGTCAATCAATCTCTACGGTCAGAATTTTAATTTTGCACCTATAAATGCTTCAAACAACATCTGGAGGAGTACACACGAACTTACGCGCAAACTTACAAGCTGAAATTGTGCTCAAAAATCTGCACTACCATTGAAGCATTCAACGAGGAGATTTCACAATCCAGATACTGTTCAAGCAGTTCGTGATTGAAATCACACCAACCTTGATTCAAGTCCGTCTTATTGAGAAGAAGGAGAGGGATATCTTTGCTAGCTAGTAGTTTTTTAGTGGATTTACGTGAAGGTATTTGTAGTTGATTTATCTGCAAGTTGTAAGGGACATGACCCTATTCGTGCATAATTTTCATTCTAGCTTTGACTGGAACATGTGGCTCGTTCTCAGCGAGTATAAAGAAGAGAGTATTCTAGTAGTGGATATCCAATTTAGTTTGATTGGACCGTGGACGTAAGGGGGTTTCCTGAACCACGTAAAAATAACTGTGTTCTTTACTTTATGTATTTATTTTCAGTTGTTTATTCACTAACCTTGCACTAGCATTCAAGCTTGCATTGATTTAATCAATCTCTAATATATTTGGCTAAGTGTTTATAAAAGTTTTTTTTGATCCCGAAAGAACAAGGTTTGGTGTATTGGGGGGGGGGGGGGAATACACCAAATAAAAAATTTTCAGTTTACTTGACTAAATTGCTTAGAGAGATTAAGCTTTCTCTAAAGGAGATTGCTTAATAACAATGTTGTTTTACGTGGTTCGGAAAACCCCCTACGTCCATGGTCCAATCCAAATTGGATTAGATATCCACTACTAGGATACTCTCTTCTTTATACTCGCTGAGAACGAGCCATAAGTTTCAAACACAGACTGGTTGAAACTTATGCACGAATAAGGGTCATGTCCCTTTACAACTTACAGTATACAACTGCAATAAGATATCTTCACATTAATTCACTAGAAAACTACTAGTTAGCGAAGCTATCTTCCTTCTCCTTCTCGATAAGACAGACTTGAATCGAGTGGTGTGATTTGAATCACGAACGACTTAGAACACGATCTTGTGTGTATAAATCTTCTTAAATAGAACTTTGATGAATGAGTTGATTTATGGGCAGGGTAACAACTTTCTTAGTCGTTGATAATTGTATCCGTACTCTTTCAGTCTTGGTTCCAAGCTTTTATAGGTGTAGAATTTGAAATTCTAGCCGTTGGACTTGATTGGCTTGAAGTAAATGTTGATTGCCAATCAACAATTCGAATCCCAGAATATCTCATCTTTCCTTCTTCGCACAGTGATTGATTCTCCTTCCAAACTTGATCTCCAAATAGATACACTTTCTATCTTCGTGAGATAAGCTGATGTGGCAAGATGATTTGGAATTTTCCTCAGTCTATCTGGACAAACAAGCGAATGTCAGATCACTGGGTTGATCTGGTTTAGGCTTGCTCACTTTATGGTAACGATCTGGTCATAGCAGATTGACATTGATCCGGTCCAACATCAATCTGTTTCAATAAAATGCTCCGTAGTATGGTTGCAATCTCGGTGAAGGATTTCTCAGCAACCAGATCGAGTGACCATCGATCAGATCATCTTCTTGCTCGTAGTCTGTTTTTGATCTGGTCCTCGAACAGAATAAAGAAAAAAATAACTTCTATAGGATGTAATCCTTTACATTTCAAGTCATTCTCTAATCTGTTCACAAATCACGTTCTCTATCAGATTCACTTTATTTGACAGTGATCTGGTACGAATAGAACAAATTACAACCTAGCAAACAAAATTAAATCTAAGTGTGTTTTGAGAGAACATCATCAAAACTAAATATTGTGGGGTTCCCAACAATTTCCCCCTTTTTGATGATGTCGAAACCACACCTTACAAATAATAAAGCATTTAAAGCATGATCTGGTTTTAAAATAACCAGAAGGGTTTTAAGAGAACATTATTAAATTATAACGAAGTTAATCTTTAATCTTGGTTTTGGACAATGAGACTTTATCATCAGATAACTCACATGTATATATCAAATCGAATCAGTGGGTTACAAAAATTGATCAGAACCAAGTAAAGCAAAACATCATATAGTAAAAGTATATATAAATCTAAGTGAACCATCTGTCAGCTCCTCCTTTCTTCATCTTCTGGCGTTGAGCATCAGAGGTAAGCTGGACACTCTCATATATACCATCTCGAATTCTGGAGTAGTTGGGGTCATGGTTTTCGATCTTGTACCCCTTGATCTTAGCTACTTGGTTTATATAGTTGAGAATGTATGTTTTGTAAGGAATAGTGCTTCCAGGGATTGTTGGGCAGACCATATACTCCTTTACGGGTGCCTTAATCTGGAATTTAGCGTCCTCGGCCGCCAATCTGATCATCTGGACAAGCTCTTTGTCCACGAAGTTCTCCATGTACCGCTTGAAATCCTCATCTGCTGTTGACTCAGAGTAAGTGGGCTCTTTTGAAAAGTATCTGTTCATTATGAACCCCTGCTTTAGAGATTCCCACTCCTTCTGGTCAGCTTCTGGTACCCATTTGTCCTTGAGCGTCTTTTTCTGCAATGAGAGATTCCAAGCATCAAACAATTTCTTCTTCTTTTTGGACTGGGAAGTTACTTGGGATGATTGTTGAGAGCGTTCTGATGAAGGTGGGGAGAAGGGTGTTTGATAGGATTTCTCTCTGGTCTCCTTCTCCACTAGCTTTTTCTCTTGCTCAGCCTCGTCATTATAAAACTGTGCCCGAAAGATGGGATCACATGCTTGATCACTGCTTATACCAAATAACAGAAGCTCTGCAATTTGGTCTCCTTGATTGATTGGTTTCTTCCCTTTATCTCATGCTGCTTGCTGTTGCTGTTGTTGTTGTTGGTCCCGAAAGAACAAGGTTTAGTGTATGGGGGGGGGGGAATACACCAAATGCAAACCTTTCTGGTTACTTGACTAATTTGATTAGAGAGATTTAAGCTTTCTGTAAAGCAGATCGCTATAAGTGACAGACCAGATTAATTATCAGATCGATCTCGTTCTGTCCAGGCAAAATCTCTCGAGTGAATAACACTAAGCAGAGATCAAGAGTGATCTTATTCTTTGTTTAGAAAACCTTTTCAAAATTTAACCAAGTATTTAGCAGATTGATTAAGAATGCAGTTTTGAATGAGTATGACAGTTAGTGGATAAAACAACTGGAAAATAAAATGCAGAAAGTAAATAACACAGTTATTTTACGTGGTTCGGGAAACTCCCTACGTCCACGGTCTAATCCAAACTAGATTAGATATCCACTACTAGGATACTCTCTTATTTATACTCGCTGAGAACGAGCCACAAGTTTCAATTAAAAACTTGATTGAAACTTATGCACGAATAAGGGTCGTGTCCCTTTACAACTTACAGAAAACTACTATAAACTGGATCTCTTCACGTTAATCCACTAGAAAACTACTAGCTAGCAAAGATCTCCTTCTTTCTTTCTCGATAAGACAGACTTGAATCGAGGTGTGATTACGATCACGAGCGGTTCGGAACACAATCTGGTGAGTAGAAATCTTCTCAGTAAATGCTTCGATGGTTGAGATGATTTTTGGGCAGAGTTACAGCTTGTAGATGGTAGATGATCTTGAGTACGTATATTTCTCTCTTGTACATTCTGCCAGTCTTTGTTCCGAGATTTTATAGGTGTAGAATTTGAAATTCTAACTGTTGAGCTTGATTGGTTTGAAAATGTGATTTCGCCAATCAAGGATAGTGAATCCCTAATATATCTCCTCTTGCCTTCTAAAAAGTTTGACAGAATCTTCTAGATATGGTAAGCAGATCGTTTGACAGATACTGCTTTCCTTTTTCTAGTTTTGATTGATTCTCTTCCTTCTATGGTACGAATGACGTAGCTCAGTCTTTGAGATTCACCAAAAATTAGTTGATATCATCTTGTTTCATCATTTGAATGTCGATCTAGTTGTAGTCGTTCTGGTCGAGGTCGATCTGGTCGAGCACAAGTTGACATCGATCTAGTCATAGTTGATCTGGTTGAACACAAGATGACATCGATCTGGTCATAGTTGATCTGGTTGAACACAGGTTGACATCGATCTGGTCCTAGTTAATCTGGTAGAAGTTGATCTGGTCCAATACGATCTGGTTGAAGTTGATCTGGTTCGACATGATCTAGTCCAATACGATATGGTTGAAGTTGATCTGGTCCGACATGATCTGGTTGAAGTTGATCTGGTCCAATACGATCTGGTTGAAGTTGATCTGGTTCACCACGATCTAGTTGAAGTTGATCTAGTTCACTACGATCTGGTCAAACAGAAATTTACTTCGAGGTGGATTGATTCTGCTGAGTGTTCTGGTGAGAGCAGATTATTATCCTGATGAATCTTTCTGCTTGTGTCTGTCTGTTTAACGTTCTGGTCCTATAGACTAAGAAGAGACAGAATGACTTTTATAGAATGAAATGAATTTCAAGATAAGTCATTTCAAAGACAGAACAAGGATCAGTTCTCCTATCAGATACACTTTATATAATAGTGTTCTGTTACATGTAGAACAGATCGCGGTAAAATAGAACATGAATAAAACTAAGTGTGTTTTCGAGAGAACATCATCAAAACTAATTTTATTTGTGGGGTTCCCAACAGTTGTTCTGGTTCAATTGTAGGGCCAGGCCTTGGTTCAACACTCTGATCTCCTTCTGGTGGACCTTGATTTGGTTGACCTAGATCTGGTCCCGATTTGTCTGCTCCATCTTTGCCTTTGTCTCCCTTTCCTCCCTTATCAGATCTTTTCCCCTTTTCAACATCATCAAATATTATCTTAATGAGTGTTTGGAGGGAATCGATCTTTGCCTTCATTTCATCCATCTTCTGCTCAGCTTCAGCCTTGAAATTCAACAAGAAGGTGATAGTCTGGTCTGTGCCATCGAGCTTTTTCTCCAGGAGGCTGTTCATGGTAGAGAGGGTGGCATCATATGTATTTTGGAGATATTCCACTTTGGTCAACCTGGTGTTCTGATGTTCATACTCAGTGGGATTTGGGTAGAGTAGATCATCCAAAACCTTGACTTGGTTGGCCTTCATGATATCCACGAACTTCTCCTTCTCAAAGGCAAAAAGTTGGGCATGAATCTCCAGTGTGGTGGCCTCCTTGACTTCAGCAGTAATACCAACAGTTTGAGCTTTCACAGCTTTATTCATCCTTTGTTTTTCTTTGGCCAGCATGTCTGTGACCAAAGTATGGACAGTCTGAACTTGCTTGTCCACAAACAACAACTTCTGGTCTAACTTCTCCCTGGCTGTATCAGCAGCTGCCCTGTTATCATCCATCTTTTTATTGAGCTCTTTGTTGAGATCTCGCAATTTGCGGTGCAGATCTTTGTCCATGTCATTTACATAATCCTTCTGGTGTTGATTGAAATCAACAAGGATTTGAGGAGCCTTCTCTTGAATGTCGTTGCAGGAATCATTCATATGATCTTGGACTCTCAGAGTGATCAAGTTATCGATCTGGAAACTGTTGAAGGATTTAGTCTCTCGTTCCAGAAGTTCTTCCATGTCATAGAATATGACATGTTTCTTCAATTTTTGAGCAACCCCTTGAGTATAGATGTCATTCGTGGGTTCTCCTTCAACAGTTTGTCCCACTGGTTCTTCATCAATGGGGTCTAGGTTGATGACGGGAGTCTTCTTCTTCTTTTGTTTTGGCTTCCCTGCCTCTGTTGTTGGTTGTTCTGGTGGTGGTTGATCTGCTTTCTCTTATTGGCTTGCTGCACCAGATGTGCTGGGCTGCTTAGTCTGGTCAACACTTTGACCTCCCATTTTAACATCTGGGTCAGCCTCATCATCTGATCTCTTCACACTTGTGTAGAAATCCATTCTATCAGCCTGTGATGGAATTGAACTTTTTGGTTGTTGAGATGCTTGATTTGGATTATGTGTGGTAGTCTCAGGTTGTGGTTCTCCAGCAGGCAAACGGACGCCTGCTTGTTGGAGATGCTTGATCTGGAAGAAGCGGCTCCATACTGGGGAGATAACTTGGAGATTGTTAAGAGTTTCGCCAGCAAAGTTGGGCTTTGGAATTATTAGCGGGCAAGCCCACACCGTCCTTTGACCAAAGATCTGGTACCTGTGGTGGAGATGCATGTACTTTCCTCAATCTCCTTTTCTGCTTTGGTTGTTGAGTGGTAGTGGAGGTGTCTGTATCAATAGAACTTTCCCTCTTGGCATGTTGCTTTCTTTGGGTTGTCTCCTTCTGCACCTTCTCCTTTGTTGCTTTCTCCTTCTTCTCAACCATTTTGGTGGGTGGCACCCAGATAGGGTTGGAGCTTCCCATTTCCATCAGAGCAGTATGATGGACTTCATCAGTTACCTTGTTGAAAAGAGCTGGAGTGATTCCCAGGGACATCTCAATCTCATGTTGATCCTTGGGAATGGTAAATCTGGGATTGAACTCCACAACGTTCTCCCATTCTTGTTGTTTGAAGAACTTTTCCACCATAAAACTGATCTTGGTAGAATGCCTCAAATTCCTTATGACTTCCACGGACACAGCATTGCCCTTGGCATCTCTGTTCCACTTCACAAGTCTTGCTTCCTTCGCCAACAAGTCAAAGAGTATCCTACTCCTATTTACCTTCAAGTTTAGAACCACTGCAGTTAATATCCTGAACTTTTCTAGGGTAACCTGGTCGTAGACCCATTGTGAGTCATGAAAATTCGCTGGACGAATTCAAACATCAGCTTGTAGCCTGGTTGAAGCAATGCTATTTGGAACATCCTTCCCTCGTAATCAATTAGAATCACCAAGACTTGTTCCATAGCTTCTTGAGGCTGTTTAGCAGTAATGTCAGCAAGGTCCATGCCTTCATCCTTCAGTTGGTAGGCTTGATTGATCATGGCATTGACATCATAGGTAGTCTTGCTAGTCCTATCACCAATAGGCATCAGCACATTTGCCTCAAGGCCATCCTTCTCGTCGTGCCATGTAAGGTAGAAGATAGCAGCATGTTTGGCCAAGTACATATTGGGATGAGCAGTGACAATATTATGGAAACCTACGAAAGTAGACATCCAACAATGAATAACATATAATATTAGCAACATATATCCCATATCACAGTTATGAATAAGAACATTAAGAACATAGATATATATATATATATATATATATATATATATAACCAATAACCTAGAATCCAACATGTACACAGAAAATATCTTAACATAGTCTAAACATGTTTCCAGAAACCAATATCACATGAAGTCTTCTATATAAGCATGCTTAACAGTTTAAAAAGTAATAAGCAACAAAAGACCTTTGCAGTGCTTAACAATGGCGAAGATTTCTTCCAGCTTTTGGAAGACATGAGTTTCGTAAACAACATATGATTTTAGAAGAAAGAAATTTCTGAACCTCAGCAACGTGTTGCAAAAACAAGGATGATTGTGGAGCCATTTTTCAAAAGACTTGAGATTTGAAAAGCTTTCGAAAGAAGTTTTAGAATGCTGGAAATGCCTAAGTGCTTAGAAGAGAAGTAGTGCGTAGTGAGGTGAGAGTGAAGGTAACAATTAAGGTTACGTTCGACACATATATATAAGAAATAATTCAACGGATGAGATGAACGCGATAAGATATTTAAGGTTAAGATGAAAGTCTCCCTTTTTAGATTTTCCCGCTTCAGCTTTTCTTTTGCCGCCTTGTGCTGCGTTTGATACACGCGCTGGATCCTAGGGTTGTAGGATGGAGCGTGTAAATCTTTCTAACCATTGCAACTTTCCTTTTCTTCTTTTGGCAGGGATATTCCTCGATCACTGTTTCCAAAGTCTGTACTAATCATCACAATTATGGAAGATTTAACAAATCCATGTCAAAAAATAACTTTATAGACTATAGTTAGGGCGGTAATTAGGTCAAAGAAATGCTTCTAATTTCCGAATTCCCCCTTGATTTCCACATGGCATGTTCTATTCTCATCAAATTCTGACACTTGTTCGCAATAGCCAGTCTGGTCTTCGCTCTTAACGTCATCTGACTTTTACTTCCACCTGGTATCATCTGGTATCATCTTCTTGCACCATCTGGTATCATCTGGTTCTCATGAACTGAGTTGTCATCTGGTTCTCATAGCTTCCATATGTTGGTCAATCTGGTTGACAATCTGTTTTTCACGATTTTGATTATGATCTGATATAGCTTATCCTATTCTTTATGGACTATCACAGTCAGTGATCTGTACTTCTTCAATCTGCTATATAGTCTAGTTTTGACGATTCTTTCATCAATATTTAATAATCTTAGCTTTCCACATAGCATTTTGAATCTTTCTTCTAGTAGTGCCTTTGTCAGTATATCAGCTCGTTGAACATCTGTGTGTATCTTCTCAATCTGTACATGCTTTCTCTCTACATGATCCCTTATAAAGTGATGTCTTACATCAACATGTTTGCATCACGTGTGTAGGACTGGATTTTGAGTTCTAGCAATAGCACTCGAACTGTCACAGAATACATGTATCTCTTTTACATCGATCTCGTAGTCCTTGAGCTATTGTTTTCACCAGAGTATCTGTGCACAATAGCTTCCAGCGGCCATATATTCTGCTTCAGTTGTTGATGTAGCAACTGATGTTTGTTTCTGTGAAAATGAAGAAATCAGCTTGTTTCCAAGAAACTGACACGTTCTAGAATAATTTGAATCTGAATAACCTGTTAACTCAAAGTTGTCCTCACATGGATAGCATAATCTAATATGTGTTGTTCCTTTAAGATATCTTAATATCTTCTTGGCTGCTTCCATATGGGACTCCTTGGGGTTAGCCTGGTATCTAGCACATACTCCAACTGCAAAAGTAATGTCAGGTCGACTAGCAATTAAGTATAGTAAAGAACCAATGATACCCCTATATTGAGTTATATTTGCTGGTTTTCCTTCTAGATCTGGATCTATCTTATCATTGGTCTGCATTGGAATTTTGACAGGTTTACTATCTTTAACTCCAAATTTGGTGATAAGATCATTGATATACTTCGCTTGATTAACGAATATACCATCTGGTAGTTGCTTCACCTGCAAACCTAGAAAGAAATTCATCTCGCCCATCATGGACATTTGATATTTATTTTTCATAAGTTCAACAAATTTGTCACATAAATAACCAGATTGAGATCCAAAAATGATATCATCAACGTATATCTGCACCAAAAGGATATGTTCTTTGATTTTGATTATGAATAATGTCTTATCAATAGAACCTCTTCTGAATCCTGATTCCAGCAGAAATGTTGATAATGTCTCATACCACGCTCTGGGTGCTTGTTTCAATCCATAAACAACTTTGGCTAATCTATACACCTTCTGTTCTGGATTGCCTTCTTCAGAACCAGGTGGTTGTTCTACATACACTTCTTCTTCAAGAATACCATTTAGGAATGCACTCTTGACATCCATCTGGTACACTTTGAATCTCTTGTATGCTGCATATGCTATGAACAATCTGATTGCTTCCAATCTAGCAACCGGTGCGAATGTTTCATCAAAATCAATGCATTCTTGTTGATTGTTTCCTTTTGCAACTAATCTAGCTTTGTTTCTGACAACTTCACCATTCTCATCTCGTTTGTTCTTGAATACCCATTTAACACCTATAACGCCCTGGTGTCTTGGTCTGTCTACAAGATACCATACTTTGTTTATTTTAAACTCATTGAGTTCTTCTTGCATGGCTATAACCCAATTGGCATCTTGTAGTGCTTCATATGCATCTGATGGTTCAACACGAGATAGATAGAAACTTAGAAGTGCACTCTTTCCATGCATCCTTCTGGTCTTTAATGGCTTCCCAACAATCTGATCTGGAGGATGGTGTTCTTGTATCCATCTCCTTCTACTGGACATCTCTTCTTCTAATATCACAGGTTTTGACTCTTCTGTTGGTTCCTCAAATTCAGGGTGTGTTGTTGAAGTTGCTTGGAAAGGATTTTCATCTTCTAGTCCTCCGATCTCAATCTTTTGATTGTTGTTCCAACTATTAATGTCTCTTGATTCATCAGGGTGTGCATAATTATTTGTATCCACTGGTTCACCATCATTTGGGATCGATCTGGTTTGGTCCAGATCGATGTGAGTAGTTCCCCCTTGTTGTGTACTGGTTTCAGCAATAGGTTGAACATCAATCTCATCCCCTTCTGTAGAATTTCAGATCATGATATCTTCAAGTAATATCTCTCTTGATCTCCTACTATTGATCTAATTGTGAACCTGTTCATCACTTGTTTCACTATATTAAAAAATAGTTTCATCAAATACAATATGAGGTGTTACCTCCACAACATGAGTTTTCTTATTGTAAACCCTATAAGCCCTACTAACATCATAATATCCTAGAAATATTCCAGGATCAGCTTTGCTATCAAAGGTTTTCAATTGAGATTTCTCATTATTATGAATGTAACACATACAACCAAAGGTACGAAAATACTATATCCTGGGCTTTCTGTCGTTCCAGATCTTGTATGGTGTTTTCCCATGTCTGAGAGTTATCACTGATCTGTTCTGTGTATAATAAGCCATGTAAATTGCTTCTGCCCAAAATTTCTTAGATAATCTGGTTGCATTCAACATGGTGCGAGCTGCTTCCTTGAACGATCTATTTCGCCTCTCAACTACTCCATTCTGTTGAGGGGTTCTTGCAGCAGATGTTTGGTGAGTTATGCCCATCTGGTTGCAATATCCCTCAATCTTTTGGTTTAGAAACTCTTTCCCTCGATCTGTTCTGATTGTCACAACAAAGGTTTTCTTTTGCTTGGTGATCTTATTAAGAAAGTTTGGCAGCTTCTCCAATGTTTCTTTCTTCTTGAACAAAAAGATAACCCAAGTGAATCTTGAGTAATCATCAATGATAACCAGAGTGTAATTTCTTCCATTTATACTTAATGGCTTAACTGGGCCAAATAAGTCTAAGTGTAGTAACTCCAAAACTCTAGAAGATGAGTGAGCTGCTTTGCTGGTAAATGATGACTTGGTGTGCTTTCCAGCTTAGCATGCTTGACAAATATGATATTTGTTATATACTTGATCTGGTAATCCTTCAACTAGCTTATCTCTTGCAATCTTGTTGATTGACTTGAAATTGAGATGGCTAAGTCGCTTGTGCCATAACCAGCTTGTCTCAGAGATTGTCTTTGTAACTAGACATGTGTCGATCTGGTTTGTCCATTGCACAATATACAATCTGTCCTGCAATTTCCCGATAAGAAGAATTTCATCTCCTTTATTTTTCACAAAACAGTTGTTAGCATAAAAAACAATCTGATTCCCACTAGCACAGAATTGGCTAACTGAAAACAAATTATGACTAAGACCCTCAGCATATGATACGTTGGTGATGGTTGTCTTGCCAATCTTGATATTACCATATCCTCTAGTATAACCTTTTGAGTTACAACCAAATGTTACTTTTGGTCCTTCTCTTTATACATAATCTGATAGAGAGTTTTTGCCGCATGTCATATGCTTCGAACATCCACTATCAATGATCCGGATAGTTCCTTTTGCTACTTTTCCTCTTCTTGCAGTTCTTCGATCCTGCAATTACATAGACATACCTACCCTTTCAAGGAGTGGGTGCTTGGTTAGTAGCAAATGTTTCTTTAGGAACCCAGATTAGCTTAGTGTTAGGAACACATATGTAATAGGTAATCTGTCTTCCTACGTCACATGTTCTTGATATGGCTTTGTAAATAGATGGATGGTTTCTCTCAACATTATCCAAGTTGATCTTCTTCTTTTTGTTTGATGGTGTTCTGGTAGAGACTTTCTGCTTCTGGTCTCTATCTGTCTTGAGGTAGTGAACAGGTTGACCATTCATTTGATAATACCTCTTATCTCCTGCATCTTTCATCATCATCTTCTGGGAATGATTCTTCTTGTTCTTTAGATTTTTGACTTGATCTGGTATGTTCTTTCTTTCAGCCACGAACTTGGTTTCACTAGCTTTTCCATTGTAACCTAGTCCAGTTTTTCCTCTTCTTTGCATATCAATGATCATACTAGCTCGTTCTTGGCTTTTGTTGATCTTGCTCATATTCTCCATGGTCTTCTTCAGTTTTTCTTCAACTACATCCTTTTTGTTTATCATGTCGTTTACTTTGGAATTGAGTGAGTAGATCTCTACATCATTGGTCTTGATCTGTTCTCCCAGATCATTTATTTGAGCTGAGAAATTGGTGTTTGCTTCACTCAAAAACTTTACAGTCTCATCTAGTTTGTCATTCTCCTTAATGACTTCAGAAAATAATTTATTTATACTTGTGTAGCTCATGAACATCTCATTGATTTCTTCCCATGAGACTTCTGGTTCATCTTCATTTCTTGAATCATAGACAGGTTTATTTGAAGACATAGATACATGAGAGTTTACCTTGATCTGGTCGAGTCCATTGTCAATTCCTATGTAGCATTCATCTCAATCTTCTTCTGTGTCTTGCACATAGAAAGCCTCATCATTTTCATATGAACTATCAGATAGATGACTTGAGCCTCATCCTACTCTGCGTTGAACTTTGAGCTTTCAATCTCTTTTAGCTCTTAGTTCTTCTCTCTGACTTCTGGATAAGTCAGGAGAGTTTGTTTTGAAGTGACCTGTTCTTCCACAACCAAAGCAAGTATAGTCAGTAGAGTTAGATGTTTTACCATTACTCTTTGATTCTCCTTGACCAGCTTATCATAGCCTCCTTCTTATGTTGCAGTAGGTGCTACTGGTTCATCTGCTATGCTCTTCGCTTTGAAGGCTACTTCTTTCTCTTTCTTGGAACTGCTCTCGTTCTTTTTGCTTGAAGTATGATTTGGTCCATGTATTCCTCTGATATCACATTCATGTACAACCAGATGGTCAAATAGTGCTTCAACCGACATATCGTTGAAATCAGCACGTAGTGGTTGCATGGCGGAGTATATCTCTCAGCTTGGTGGCAATGCTCTGAATATTTTGAGGTTCTTCTCTCTTTGAGTGTACTTATTCTTGTTGAAAGCGGAAACTTCAAGTAACACTTCGATGAATCTGTTCTTCATATGCTCGATGGTTTCTCTAGGCTTCATCTTGAATTCATCGAACTTGTTGCATGCTAGGGACAAGTTATTCTCAATCATAGCCTCTGAGCCTAAGCTGAGTTCTTGCAGTGTTTCACACGTCTCTTTGGCTGAATCCAGATCTTGGATCTTGGCCAGATGGACTACTTTAATAGTTCTTGAGATAATCCCTTTAGCAAAGTCATCCAGATTTGATTCACGTCGTTCTTCTGATGTATACGTTCTGGGACCTTTGAGCACGGTCTCTTTAGCTGCACCTGTTTCTGTGATGCGAGTCTTCTCTTCGTATATGGCTAGTGGTCCTTCCTCTATCACTTTCCACATCTGACAATGATGAGCTTTTAGACACATTTTTATTCTGAAACTCCATTCTCTGTATCCTTGGATGGAGAATTCTTCACACGCCCTAATGACAGAAGATTCCATCATAATAGATAGTATGCACGTGAATAAAAAAAGTTTTCGTAGATCTATTCAAGTTGACCACACAAGTTTCAACCTTGTGAAACAGAAACAATGGTCGTATGAACCACTACTCTGATACCACTTGTTGGTCCCGAAAGAGCAAGGTTTGGTGTATGGGAGGGAATACACCAAATACAAAAATTTTCAGTTTACTTGACTAAATTGCTTAGAGAGATTAAGCTTTCTCGAAAGGAGATTGCTTAATTGTGACTGACCAGATTAATTGCCAAATCGATACACGGTCTGTCCAGATTAACTCTCTTGTGAAAAACACTTAGCATATAGCAAGAGTGATCTCGTTATACAACAGAGCGTTGTGTGCGGAAAATGGTGGACTTAGTCTGTGTTCTTTATTAGAAAACCTTTGCAAATCTTAACTGAATAGTTTAGCAAATTGATTAAGAATACAAATTATATGGACGTGCTAGTTAGTGAATAAACAACTGAAAGTAGATATGTAGAATATAAATAACACAGTTTTTTACGTGGTTCGAGAAACCCCCTAAGTCCATGGTCCAATCCAAACTGGATTAGATATCCACTACTAGGATATTCACTTCTTTATACTCGCTGAGAACGAGCCACAAGTTTCAAACACAGTCTGGTTGAAACTTATGCACGAATAAGGGTCGTGTCCCTTTACAACTTACAGTATACAACTGGAATAAGATATCTTCACGTTAATCCACTAGAAAACTACTAGCTAACGAAACTATCTTCCTTCTCCTTTTTGATAAGATAGACTTGAATCGAGTGGTGTGATTTTAATCACAAACGGCTTAGAACACGATCTGGTGTGTAGAATTCTTCTCAAATAGAACTTTGATGAATGCGTTGATACTTGGGCAGAGTAACAGCTTGCTTGGTCGTTGATAATTGTATCCGTACTCTTCCAGTCTTGGTTCCAAGCTTTTATAGGTGTAGAATTTGAAATTCTAACCGTTGGACTTTATTGGCTTGAAGTAAATGTTGATTGCCAATCAAGAATTCGAATCCCAGAATATCTCATCTTGCCTTGTGTGAAAGGTTGACCAATCCCTTGAAATATGAAAAGCAGATCGTGATTGATGCTTTTTTCCTTCTTTGCATAGTGATTGATTCTCCTTTCAAACTTGATCTCCAAATAGATACACTTTCTCCTCAGTCTATCTGGACAAACAAGCGAATGTCAGATCACTGGGTTGATCTGGTCTAGGCTGGCTCACTTTATGGTAACGATCTGGTCATAATAGATTGACATCGATCCGGTCCAACATCAATTTTTTTCAACAAAATGCTCCAAAGCATGGTTGCAATCTCGGTGAAGGATTTCTCAGCAACCAGATCGAGTGACCATCAATCAGATCATTTGCTTGCTCGTAGTCTGTTGTTGATCTGGTCCTCGAACAGAATAAAGAAAAAAATGACTTCTATAGGATGTAATCCTTTACATTTCAAGTCATTCTCTAGTCTGATGACAAATCATGTTCTCTATCAGATTCACTTTATATGACAGTGATCTGGTACAAGTAGAACAGATTACAACCTAGCAAACATAATTAAATCTAAGTGTGTTTCGAGAGAACATCATCAAAACTAAATATTGTGGGGTTTCCAATAGTTTTCTAATAAAGAGCAACAAATTAAATCCACCATATTCCGCACACTATACTTTGATAGATATCAAGATCACTCTTGCTATCTGCATTGTGTAACGCACGAGAGAGTCATAATCTAGACAGATCACTTATCAATCTGGTAGTGAACCTGGTCTATTAAACTTAGAAATCTCCCTTCAAGAAAGCTCAACCTCTCAAGTTAATTTATCAAGTAAACTAAAAAGTTTGTATGTGGTGTATTCCCACCCTCCCCATACACCAAACCTTTGCTCTTTCGGGACCAACAAGTGGTATCTGAGCAGTGGTTCAACTAACCATTGTTTCTATTTCACAGGGTTAACACATGCGTGATCAACTTGAATAGATTTTGAAAACCTATTTTTATTCACGTGCATTCTATCATGGAATCTTTTCTCATTAGAACTTGCGAGGAATTCTCTATCCAAGGATACAGAGAATGGAGCTTCAGAATCAAGACGTGCTTGAAAGCTCATGTTGGGAAGTGGACTCCAACACCTCCCGGAGGGGGGGTCCTCCGTGTATCGTACCCGAGAGAACTTATGGGAGTGCGGCCTGCCTCAGTCAAAAAGGGCCTGCACTACCATTGTTGACGAGAGATTAAATGAATTGATTAGTACTACTCATACCAACATGGTGCATCATCTTTTCAGATGACCCCTTAGTAGAAACTCCAAGGTTAAGCGTGCTTGGCTTGGAGCAATACTATGATGGGTGACCTACTGGGAAGTGTCCTGGGTCAGCCTGTCAGTGAGGACAAAGTAGGCTGGGAAAGAAAGTGTTGGTGTGTGGGGCCAGTACGTCAATTCTGATGGGCGCTCCCAATCCAACAATTGGTATCAGAGCTGGGGCTTCGGATGTGAAGAATCGAATCCGGCGGTGCCATCCCTAGGCAGGGAGTGTCTGAGGGGAGGGGTTGTTGGGCACAACAACTCTAGGGGTTATGACGATTCACGACCGTAATCCGAGGTGCGAGATTGACGGTCCTCTGGGTGGGTGTCATAGGTAGCCCCATGGCCCGAGTTCGAAGGAGCGCCAGCATATGATCTCAAGGTCCGATGCATCCTCTAGAGTACCGGGATGGTGCTGAGGGGGGGATTATTGGGAAGTGGACTCCAGCACCTCCCGAAGGGGGGGGGTCCTCTGTGTATCGTACCC
Organism: Leonotis leonurus; assembly: GCA_026898415.1. Taxonomy (NCBI): domain Eukaryota; kingdom Viridiplantae; phylum Streptophyta; class Magnoliopsida; order Lamiales; family Lamiaceae; genus Leonotis; species Leonotis leonurus. The sequence goes on along the minus strand of JAPKLX010000284.1, from coordinate 37,979 downwards.
GAGAGAACTTATGGGAGTGCGGCCTGCCTTAGTCAAAAAGGGCCTGCACTACCATTGTTGACGAGAGGTTAAATGAATTGATTAGTACTACTCATACCAACATGGTGCATCATCTTTTCAGGTGACCCCTTAGTAGAAACTCCAAGGTTAAGCGTGCTTGGCTTGGAGCAATACTATGATGGGTGACCTACTGGGAAGTGTCTTGGGTCAGCCTGTCAGTGAGGACAAAGCAGGCTGGGAAAGAAAGTGTTGGTGTGTGGGGCCAGTACGTCAATTTTGATTGGCGCTCCCGATCCAACAGCTCATCACTGCCTGATGTGGAAAGTAATAGAAAGAAGGTCCACTGGCTATGTGTGAAGAAAAGACTCGCACTACTGACACTAGAGTCGTAACAGGACAAGTTCTTAAAGATCACAGAACATACACTTCTGAAGAACGACGTGAAGCAAATTTGGATAATTTTGCTACAAGAATTATTTCCAGCATAGTCAAAGAAGTTCATCTGGCGAAAATCTAAGATTTTCATACTGTTGAAGAAAGTGGGAAGCACTGCGTGAACTCAGCCTTGTATCATAAGCCATGATCTAAAATAAGATTTCGATGGCATGCAATAAGTTCGATGATTTCAAGATGAGACTTGGAGAAACTATTGATCAAATGAAGAACAAGTTTATTGAAATTTTACTGGAGGTATCTGCTTTCAAGAAAGATAAGTATACCCAGAGAGAGAAGAATCTCAAGGTCATTCGAGCACTGCCACCTAGCTGGGAAATCTATGCAGCTATGCAACCACTAAGAGTTGATTTCAACATCCTCACTACTGAAGCATTATTTGATCATCTAGCTGGTCATGAGTGTGATATGAAGAGAATTCATCGATCTGATCACTCATCTAGCAAGAAGAGTGAAAGTAACTCCATGAAAGAAAATGAGGTAACTTTCAAAGCAAAGATCACAGCTGAAGAACCAGTTGCATTTGTTTTAGCAGAAGAGAGTTCTTATGACAAATTGCTCAAGGAATTTGCTATGATTGCAAAAAGAATGGATAAAATGGAGACCTGATCGAGGAAGTATTGTAGGTTTTACAAAAACAACAAGAATAAATACCAGAAGAGGAGAAACCAAGATCGATCTAATAGCAAACCTGAGGTAAGAAGTTCTAATAAATCTACTAATTTTTACTGACTATACTTGCTATGGTTATGGCAGAATAGGTCACTTCAAGACTGATTGTCCAACATATGCAAGAGTTAGAGAGAAGAGCTAAGAGCCAAGAGAGATCGTAAACTCAAAGCTCAACACAAGGCTATGCTAGCTGAAGAAGATTCAAGCAGCTCAAGTCACTTCTCAAACAACTCATCAAAGAACGATGAAGCATTCTATGCACATGAACAAGAAGAAGACTGCGATGAATGCTACATGGTAATTGACAATGGCAAAAATAACTTACGGGAAGGGTTGATTTGCAGATGATGAATTAGTATACCGACTCCCTTTCATCTTTCCCACTCGTAGTCCAAGGGAAATTATTTTTATGAGGCGTTGCAACAATCAAACGGCAGTTCATACTTTAAAACTCCAAGATTTTTGGACTCGAATTTGAAAAAAGAATCAAAAAAGGGTAGGGCTCAGTCTTGCGGGCAGGTCAGTTTCCTAGCCGGCGATGGTTCAAATAACAAAAGATCATCATAAGAGAAGGCTGGTTTAGATTGATCAGAATGAGGTAAACTCACATGTTTCTATTTCATCTAACAAACCTGTATATGAATCATGTAATGAAGATGAAGCTAAAGTCTCTTAGGAAGAGATCAATGAGATGCTCAAGAGCTACAAGAGTTTGAAGAAGTTATTTCAAGATGTCATTAAAGAGAATGCTAAGCTGAATGAGAATCAGTGAGGATACTCAGTGAAGCTAATACAAAGTTCTCTATAAAAGAGAAGGATCTCCAAGAACAGATCAAAGCAAAAGATGGGGAGATCTACTCACTCAACTCAAAGGTCAGAGACTTGATAACCAGAAATGAAGTAGTTGAGGAGACACTTCAAAAGACAAGAGAGAACATGAGTAAAAGCAACAAGAGCAGCGAACGAGTCAATATGATCATGAAAATGTAGAATAAAGGCAAATTGAATGTTGATTTAGGTTACACTGGAGAATCAGGTTCAACCAAGTTCATAGTTGAAAGACAAAAGATACCATATCAAGTTGTCAATCTGAAAAACAGTAAGAATCAATCCCAGAAGATGATGGTGAAGGAAGCAAGAGACCAACGATATTACCAGATCAAAGGGAAACCTGCTCAGTATGTCAAAACAGACAGGAACCAAAACCAGAAGGCTCTTACCAGAATACCATCAGCTAGGAAGAACAAGATCAACATGAACAATGTTGAAAAGAATCATCTATCTGTCTACAAAGCCATCTCAAGAACAGATGACTCAGGGAGACAGATCACTTGTTATATTTGTGTTCCTAATACCAAATTGATTTGGGTTCCAAAAGGAACATTTGCTACTAACCAAACACCCAATCATTGAAAGGGTTGCTAAGTCTACGTAATTGGAGGATGGAAGAAACTCAAGAAAGAGTTAAGTAGCAAAAGGCTCAATCTGGATCATTGATAGTGGATGTTCAAAGCATATGACTTGTGACAAGAACCTGCTATCAGACTATGTAGAGTGACAAGGTCCACAGATAACCTTTGGTTGTAACTCAAAAGGTTATACCAGAGGATATGGTAATGTTAAGATTGACAAGACCACAATTTCTAATGTTTCTTATGTTGAAGGTCTTAGTCATAACTTATTTTATGTTAGTCAGTTTTGTTCTAATGGTAATCAGATTGTTTTTTATGCTGACAACTGTTTTGTGAAGAATGAGGAAGGAGATGAAACTCTTCTTACCGGAAAATTGAAGGACATGTTGTATATTGTGCAATGGACAAACTAGATCAAGACATGCTTAGTTACTAAGACAATATCAGACACAAGCTAGTTATGGAACAAGCGACTTAGCCATCTGAACATCAAGTCTATTAACAAGATTACAAGAGAGAAGCTAGTCGAAGGATTACCAGACCAAATTTATGATTAGGATCATATTTGCGAAGCATGCCAAGCTGGGAAATAGACCAAGTCATCATTCGCCAGTAAAGTAGCTCACTCATCTACCAGAATATTGGAGCTAATATTGGAGCTATTATATTTAGACTTATTTGGCCCAATAACGCCATTAAGTATCAACGGTAGAAAGTATACATTGATTATTATTGATGATTATTCAAGATTTACGTGGGTTATCTTTTTGTATAAGAAAAAAGGAAACGTTGGAGAAGCTACCTGATTTCTTCAACATGATCACTCGACAAAAGGAGACCACTATCATGACTATCAGAACAGATCATGGCACTGAGTTTCTAAACCAGAAGATCGAAGGATATTATAACCAAATGGGAATCACACATCAAACATCAGCCGCAAGAACACCTCAACAGAATGGAGTTGTAGAATAGCGGAACAGATCACTCAAGGAAGCAGCACGCACCATGCTAAACGAGACCAACCTGCCAAAGAAGTTTTGGGCAGAGGCAATCAACACAGTGTGTTACACACATAACAGATCGAGTATCACTCTCAGACATGGGAAGACTCCATATGAGATTCGGAACAACCTAAAACTAAGGATTAAGTATTTTTGTACCTTTGGTTGTACATGTTACATTCATAACAATGAGAAATCTCAATTGAAAACTTTTGATAGCAAAGCTGATCCTGGAATATTCTTAGGATATTATAATGTTAGCAAAGCTTATCAAGTTTACAATAGGAAGACTCATGTTGTGGAGGTAACACCTCATATTGTTTTTGATGAATCTATTCTTGAATACAGGGAAACAGGTGAAGAACAGGGTCACAATCAAATCACTACTAGAAGATCAGGAGATATACTACTTGAAGATGTTCTGACCTGGAGTCCACTTTGAGATGAAGAGATAGATGTCCAACCTATAGCTGAAACCAACACACAACAAGGGGGAACAACTCACATTGAACCTGATCAGGACAGACCAGTTCAAGAAAATAGTGATCCTGCTCAAAGTCAACCTGATGAATACAGAGTGATCAACAACAACTCGAATGCCAACCAAGAGATAGAAGACGAAAATCCTTTCCAAGCAATTTCAACAGCACACCCAGAGTTTGTTGAACCAACAAAAGAACCAGAACCTGAGATATTAGAAGAGGATATGTCTAGGCGCAGAAAGTGGATTCAAGATCACCATCTACCAGAGTAGATTGTTGGGAACCTATAAGATCGTGTGAAGAATAAAAGGATGCATGAAGAAAGAGCACTATTAAGTTGCTATCTATCTCATATTGAGACAGCTGATGCATATGAAGCACTACAGGATTGACAGAACTCAGTCGTTATCACTCCCGCAAGATAAATTTATAAACCGATACTCTTCACTAGGTTCCACTAGTGGAAAGTACAGGGTCGATCCCATAGGGAGTTGGTAAATTTCTCTCTCAATGTCACAATTTGGGATTTTCATTCGGGTCATGCATTGGGCAAGAGGTGCAACCAAGTAGAATAGTAAAAGCTGCAAAATTAAATAACAGAAAAGAAAACACTAAAAGAGTTAAAATGAGAAAGAAACTTGACTTGGGTTAGAATCCTTGAGTCTTGACTTATGTCTTGATCATCAGTGCAAAGTTGTTCGTTGTCTTAGCATGTCATCAGTTAAGGGAGAGCGTAAGAATGGGGTTTTACTCCTACCACCCAAACACATTAGTCAAGAATCCCCCTTTTTAATTGTCACGTAGCTACTCAAGCCCCGCCCAACACACCTTTTCAGCCCAGAGGGTAAGGGTTACTCACTCCCTATCCCCCTTGCCCAAGATTGCTCCTAGATCAATCTTACTCTGATGTACCCGAATAGGCATTCGCGGGGAACACAACAACCATGGGCACACCATCTCAGACGCCCGTCCCATGGCATCCCCACCTACTTCACCGCACTGATCCCTTTGGCTGGCAAGCAGGGAGTCGCTAACACTTGGAGTTTCTAGCTCGCAGTTGTAACCTGATCTCGCCCAAGACTGCTACTATCCAGACAACACCGAGGACTTGATCAAGTTGTATAGGATTCAGATCCAACACTTTAGGAACACGCCAATACAACTATATGCGCAGTTAGACCTCTCAAGACGTTAGAAGTCCGGACTCAATTCATCTTTCCCAAGCCGTCTAATGACCTAGCTACTCATACGGAAAATAAAGAACAAGGATAAAATAATTAAAAGCATACTTGTATTGAAATATGAGAAATAAAGTGTTACCAAAATATCCTCTTGCCAGGACCAACTTGTGGTAAGGCCAAAAGCATATCATAATATTGAAAGTGTTTTCCCATAGGACTTGTTTTCTCCTCCCCAACACTCATAAGAAAATAAAAGAACTAAACTAAGCAGCCAGGGGTATATATAAAGCAATTCCATGGGCTTGGGCCTTTCGTGTGGTAGTGGCTAGGGTTCTGGAAAACTTTTCTTCCCGATCAGATATTCCACAAAGAAGGAAAGAATCCCAATCTTTCCCCAAATCGTTGGTGAGAGGAAATAGAGATATGTTTCCTTTTCCAATGAAGGAAAGAAATTTTCCGAGAATCCTCGCCTCTTGCCCTTCGTCTTGTGTGCTCCTGGGTGCTTGGTCTGTTCTCTGTCTGGCTCAGTACGCCCCCTTTGTCTCCATCTATTGCAGTGTCTCGAGCGGTACTTCGTCTTGAGCTCCAAATTGCCCAAGCTTCTTCATGCATAATCTTTCCTTTCTCCCGAGATGACCCGTAGCTTGCCCTGCATCCTGCTTGCCATAGACTTGTATCCTCCCAGACATGAAATACGACACAAATAAAGGGAAAAGACTCGATCTAGACCTAAAACAAGAATAAAAAAGAGCACAAAAAACAGGCTCGTCAAGGATGCAAATTGGATAGTTTCCATGCAAGAAGTGCTTAATGAGTTCAAGAGAAATCAAGTGTGGTATCTAGTAGATCGACCTAAAGACCAAGGAGTAAAGTGTTAAATGGGTATTCAAGAACAAGCAAGATGAGAATGGCGAAGTTGTAAGGAACAAAGCCAAATTAGTTGTCAAAGGGTACAGTTAGCAAGAGGGTATAGATTTCGATGAGACATTTGCACCAGTTGTCAGATTGGAAGCCATCAGATTGTTCTTGGCATATGCAGCCTGTAAGAGATTCGAGGTGTACCAGATGGATGTCAAGAGTGCCTTCTTAAATGGTATTCTGGGAGAAGTCTATGTAGAGCAGCCACCTGGATTTGAAGAAGGAAATCCAGATCAGAAAGTTTACAGATTGGTTAAGGAAGTTTAGGGGTAGAAACAAGCTCCAAGAGCTTGGTACGAGACATTGTCAACCTTTCTGCTGGAGTCAGGCTTTCAATGAGGCTCGGTTGACAAGACACTATTCATCATCAAAGTCAAAGAACATATCCTTTTAGTACAAATCTATATTGATGATATCATTTTTGGATCTCAATCTAGTTATCTGTGTGATAAGTTTGTTGATCTAATGAAGAACAAGTATCAAATGTCCATGATGGGCGAAATGAATTTCTTTCTAGGTTTGTAGGTTAAGCAGCTACCTGATGGAATATTCGTAAACCAAGCGAAGTAAATACAGGACCTGATTACCAAGTTTGGAGTCAAGGATAACAAACCTGTGAAGATTCCTATGCAGACTAATGAGAAAATTGATCCAGATCCAGAGGGTAAACCAACAAATATAACTCAATACAGGGGTATCATAGGCTCACTATTATATCTAACTACTAGTCGACCTGACATTACTTTTGCAGTCGGAGTATGTGTAAGATACAAGGCCAACCCAAAGAAATGTCACATGGAAGCAGTCAAGAAGATATTTACATATATTCTGTGACAACTCGAGTGCTATTGCAATTACACAGAATCCAGTCTTACATATAAGATGTAAACATGTGGATGTGAGACATCACTTTATAAGAGATCAAGTGGAAAGGAAGCATGTACAGATCGAGAAGATACACATAGAAGTACAACGAACTGATATTCTAACAAAGGTACTACATGAAGAAAGGTTCAAGATGCCATGTGGAAAACTAGGACTACTAAGCTTGGATGAAAGAAGCAGATCGAGAGCAAATTGCTAATACAGATCACTCAGCAGATCGACAATATGCAGATCACGATGCAAGATCACTATATGCAGTTTGCAGAATACATATCACTGGAGCCAGATCACTTTTCAGATCACTAGTATCAAACTGACAGAAAGCAGCTCACTCGAAAGAAATAGTGCAGATCACTTAAATGTCATATCACTTGAAGAACATATCACCTGTTGAGATAGATCAGATTAGTCATGCCACATGGAAATTAATTTTCCATAAACATTTCTTAATCAAGGGGAAACTGAGAAATTTGTATTTATTTCTGATTATATACCGACTTAATCTTAGTCTATACGCTATTATCTGACAAGATTTGGTAAATCTTAATTCGTAATGATTATTGCAAGTATTGGAAAGTGTAATTAAGAAAAATAATTACCTAAAATAGCTAAGGGGAGTTTCAGAGGCAAAGGAGAGATGACACGCGCCCAAATCTAACCCTAGATGTAAATCGTGTGTATCAAACGCATCTTAAAGGCGGAAATTCGGAAGAGATGTAGCGGGAAAATGAAAAGGGAGGATCTAATCTCAAACCTTAGTCATTTATCTTTTAATCTGAACCGTTCAATCTTTACTTATATATATATGCTTTATTATGTAACTGTTCACCTTCGTTTCACTTTCACCGAACTCTTAAGAGATTTACAACCTTCAATGTTTTTCTTAAATCTCTCCAAACTCTTTTCAAACCTTCAAATCATTTTAAAAATGACACAATCAAGTTTGAGATTTCCTAAGCGCATCGCTGAAGTTCAAAAATATATTTCTCCTGAATCATTTGTCACGTTTACTACTCACAACTTTAAGAAGCTTGAAGAGATTTATGCTATCATCAAGAGATGCAAATGTTTAATTGTTTATTTTTTTTAATATTGTGAATCTATATTTGTTTCCACTATTGATGAAGTTATTGAACAAGTCCCATGATTACATGATTTTCTGAAATTTGTTTTTGATTTTCTTCCTATACTGTCATTCATGTTATAATTCTTGTTGTTCATGGTTAGATTATTGTGAACTATGTATATGTTATTATTGGTTTATCTGTTTGATTACATGATTAGAAATAAGAATTATGTTGGAGATATGCAGAAATTCTGGAAAACTGTCGTATAATGTTCATCATATTCTTAGTTAGAAATGGATAAAGTTGACATATTTTTGCCTTTAAATTTTATAATTATATGTTATTAACTTGTCAACCTCTGTTTAGGGTTCCAAAACATTGTTACATCCCATCCGGAGATGTACTTTCCCAAACAGGTCGCTACATTCTATCTGACTTGGGAAAATGAGAAGTTAGGAAATGAGGCAAACGTTCTGATGCCCATTGGAGATAGGACCAGCAAGACAACCTACGATGTTATGAAGATGATTCAACATGCCCACGACTAAAAGATGACGGTATGGATTTGTCTGAGATCACCAAGGCACAGCTACAAGATGTAGTGGAGCAGATAATGGTCATTCCCATGACCTATACTAGAAGAATGTTCAACAGATTACTTCTTGCACCTGGATTCAAATTGTTGTTTGATTTCATGCAAAGGATCTTCATGATGCATTGTGGGTCCTATGACCAGGTTACCCGAATGAAGATAAGGATTTTAACAGCTGTGGTTCTAAACCTTAAGGTCAATTGTAGTAAAATTTTGTTTGACATATTGGCTATGGAGGCCAGACTGATAGTGGAGACTAAAGATGATTTAGATCATGATGCACCTCGTACTGACTTGTGTCTACTCGTGGACGAAAGAGTGAAAGTTTTATAGTCTTAGAGATCATAAGGTCGTGATTAACACTTATGCTCGATTTCTACAAGAAGACTACTTGAACTACCACAAGTCAACGAGTGAAATAGTTCTCGAGGAAATGAGTACTAGAGCTAATCCAAATTCATAAGAAACACAACGTGCAACAACACCAATTCAAACACGTGTACCACCTGCAGTGGAGCCTCGTTGTAGTGGGAGGATTGTTCGTTAACCCGACCGATTGATTGGAGTGGGAGAGGCATCTGAATCAGTCTCAGGCCTAGATGAATTGGGTCCTTGGAACTAAAAAGTGGAAGTACACGAAAAGGACTGTCACCTCTGGCTAGAGATGATGGATTCCGAACTGCAATCCATGGTAGACATGGAAGTATACGAGCTATTTGATATGCCAGATGGCTGCGAGGCCATAGGGAGTAAATGGGACTTCAAGCGGAAATTAAGACCTGATGGTAACATCGTAGACTTCAAAGCTAGACTAGTAGCTAAGGGCTATATGTAGATGACCTTCTTTTGATCTAAAGTGTTAAGAAAGTGTTGTCGGGCGTTAGAGCATACATATCCAGCCAATTCGATATGAAGGATATGGGAGACGTGGGACACATTCTAGGGATCAAGGTCATCCGTGACTGATCTAAGCGAATGTTGTGCTTATCTCAAGAGTCCTGTATCAAGACTATACTTAGATGCTTTAGCATGCACAATTCCAAGATGGGTTTCCAACCATTCAGGCATGGAATTGTTCTTTCTCAGGATATGTGTCCCTAAACGCCAGAGGAGAAAGAGGAGATGACAAATACCTTACACTTTTACAGTAGGTAGTCTCATGTATGCTAGATGTGTACATAAGCCGGATATCTGCTTTGCCGTAGGCATGGTAGCACGATATCAGTCTAACCCTAGAAAGGGACATTGGACAGCAGTAAAGAACATACTCAAGTACATGACGGAGCTCAGTCGTTATCACTCCAGTCAAGATAAATTTATAAACCTACACTCCTCACTAGGTTCCGCAAGTTGCAAGCACAGGGTCGATCCCACATGGAGTTGGTGGATTCCTCTCTCGATGTCACAATTTGGGGTTCTGAGTCGGGTCTTGCCTTGGGCAATAAGTTGTTATCAATCAGAAAGTAAAGTACTAAAGTGTAAATAACTGAAAAGAAAATACTAAGCTAGTTAAAATAGAAAGCAACTTGACTTGAGTTAGAATCCTTGAGTCATGACTCATGTCTTGATCATCGGTGCAAGTTGTTCGTTGTACTAGCATGTCATTGGTTAAAGGCGAGCGTAAGAATGGGGTTTCACTCCTACCACCCAAATGCATCACTCAGGCAGCCCCCTTTTTAATCGTCACGTAGCCACCTAAGCCTAGCCCAACATACCTTTCCAGCCCAGAAGGTAAGGGTTGCTCACTCCCTTGTCCCCCTTGCCCAAGATTGCTCCTGGACCAAGCCTACTCTAGTATACTCAAATAGGCATTTGCGGGACTCCACAACCATGGGCACACCATCTCAGACACCTGTCCCATGGCGTTCCAACCTACACCACCACGTTGATCCCTCTGGCTGGCAAGTAGGGAGTCGCTAACACTTGGAGTTTCCAACTCACAGTTGTAACCTAATCTTTCCCAAGCCTGCTACTGGCCAGACAACACCGTGAACTTGATCAAGTTGTATAGGATTCAGATCCAGCACTTTAGGAGCATGCCAATACAACTATGCGTGCAATTAGACCTCTCAAGACGTTATAAGTTTGGACTCAATTCATTTTTCCCAAGCCAAGTTTATAAACTTAGCTACTCATATGAATAGTAAAGAACACATACGAGATAGATAAAAACATACTTATATTGAAATACGGAAATAGAGTGTTACCATAAGATCCTATTGCCAGGACCTACCCTTGGCAAGGCTGAAAGCATTAACAAAATTTAAATAAAGTGTTTGCCCGTAGAACTTGTTTCTTCCTCCCCAACACTCATTGAAATAAAGCCTAGACTAAGGATAAGAGCAGTCGGGCGTCGTCCCTCCCTCGAATGTCACTTTCTCTGAGCGTGGGGTATTTATAGATCTTCGTGGTCTTTGGCTTCATGGTTGTGGTGGCTAAGATTTACGGCAAACTTTCCTTCCCAATAAGATCTTCCGCGTTAAAGGAGATGTTCCAAATCCTCTAAATATGTCGTGGAAGGAAAGGGAGATATGTTTCCTTTTTCGCGGAAGGAAAGAAATCCGCTGCGTATCCCAACGTCTTGCCCATCATCTTCTGTGCTCCCGATTGCTTCACCCTCCCTCCTTATCTTGGCCAATGTGCTACTCTTACCCCCAACAGTTGCAGCGTGATCTTCATTGGTATCTTGCCTTGAGCTTCAGATTGCCCAAGATGCTCCATGTGTAAACATGCTTCTTTCTTGAGATAACCTACAACCTTGACCTGTATCCTGCCAACCTAGACTCATGTCCTCCCATACACAAAATACGACACAAACAAAGGAGAATGACTCGATCTAAACCTAAAATAAACATAGAAAAGAGCACAAAAAATGTGCTCGTCACACTCACACACTTTAAGCACGATTGTCCTCAAGCATGTAAGTACGACTTGCCAGTTAGAGAATAAATCAAACAATGTTCTCAAGCGGTCAAGATAGCAGCCAAGTGAGCATAGAGATGTCTTCCTCACCCGCTCAGCACTCTATGTTTGGGTCAAGTGTTTACGCTCGGCAACTGCTTGATCAAGAAAAGTCCCATAGACTTGCCTGCCTTCTACATGTCTCTACCCAATTAGCCTGGTCAAAGCATCTATCCTCAGGTCTTCATGGGTTGTAACGTGGCTTTGGAAAAATGGTTGGAAAATTTTGGAACTGGGCTAAGGTCGGCTGAACTATAGTCTTCGGCAATTCCTTAACTAGAGAGCACACTTAAACTTCTCCCAGGCTCTAGCACATTTATTTATGAGGTATATATTTTTCTTGGAATTTTTCTAATTTTTCTACCACTTTCTTTTTTTCTAGAATCCCCCCCGTGTTTAATTTTTTTTTGAATTTTTTTGGATTTTTCGATTTCGGGCTACCCGACTGGAAGCCAGGGCAGCCATTCGAGGTGTGTGTGTCTTGTCCTTTTCCTTGCTCCATGAATTTTTCTCTTTCTGCCCTAGTTTCATCCCGACCAAGGTAGCCTTTATGGGGTTTTTTAAATATGTGCGTGAGGCGAAAGAAATATTAAGGCTAAAAAATTGTCTAGCAAGGGAATATGAGTGATGGTGGGAAATTTTGGTTCTGGGCTTATGAACAAAAAATGCCTAAATCCTCTAGACACTTGACCAGGGTTGCAGGATCTTGACCAAGAAAACAGGCAATCTAGAACAAATCAAGCCAAACAGTTGTATACTCTCAGAAAAATAAATCATGCTAAGCAAGTGTATATAGCATTTAAGGCTCAAAAATCTCACAGGGTATATATGCTCACTTGACCACACTTATGTCATACCAGGCTATCTTAGAACATGCTTGACCTATACATCAAAACTCCTACGTCTATCATGCTCAAGACACATATACATGTATCATGCTGGCAAGACTCTAAACAATAAAACAAGAAAACAAGAAAAAACTGACTCTCTATCCTAGACAGGCGTGGGAACCCTTCCACTCACACATATTGCTCAAGGAAAAGTGCTAGAGCAGTCAAGACTCCTTAGTCAAGACTCTAACTAAAACAAGATAAAAAAAACAAAAATAAAAACAAACTAAAAACCTAAAAAAAAAAACAAATGGAGGACTGAGTTTATGGTAAGTTGGGGGAAATACCTGGAACCTACGTGCTCAAAGTAGGCCAGCTGGGCTTCCTGCATTTGCTTCACTTTCTTGTCTATGCGGATGAGATAGATTGCCAATTCCTCCGTCGGTAGGTCGTGTGAAGGGGATCTCGTTGCTCTCACTGTGCTCTTCATGGGGTATACCGGTTGCTTCTTGATGGGGTCTTCAACAAAGCGGGGTTCTCCTTCAACATTCTTCTTGATGGTAAATCTATGGGTCAGGGTAGCCATATCGTAGTGGTCCTATCGCTCCAGGAATCCTTCATAGTCTGGCTTGATCAAGTCAAACTGCTTCCCTATCAATGTGGGCAGGTTGGACAAAAAAAGTCTCTGCTGGGGCTTGGACAGGATGTTGCAGATGTGATTTGTTACTAACATTGCTCGAGCTTCCTTTCTGACTTGCCTCCTTTGGTTGATTGACCTCCATCTCTTCTGTTTTCTTCTGTTTTGTTACTTCCTCCTCTCTTCGTCTTCTTCCTCATCTGCTTCCTCAGTTTCCTTGGGTGGTGGTTTGTTTTGCTCTGCCTCACCAGTGCGTGCTTGGGTTGTTTCTGCGGCTGGTATCTTTGGTGTCGCCATGGCAGTTTCTGGGTTGGTGTTTGTAGGTGTTGGTTGGGTTTCAGTGGCTGTGGATGAGAGTTGGCTGCTGGTTTCTCCTTTCTTTTTGGCTGGAATCTTCTCACGCACCATTGTGGTTTTTGGTTCTTTGTCGAGGGTTAAATCTACAAAGCCGTTAGTTGCAGTTTTCCTAAGCTTGTTTTTTGGACAGGTAAGTTCCATGCAAGGTGAGTGGTTGAGACAGTGGGGTAGTTGAAGAAGAATGGGTTGGAGGTGGTGCGAGCGGTGGTTTTTACGACTGTAGAGGGTTTCTTGGTGGTGATTATGCTGAAGGTGAGAGAGTGATGGAGTGAATGAGAGTAAAGAGGGAGTTATGGGGTTAAAGTGTGTTGGAAGTTATAGAGGTGAAGGTGGGAGGGTGGTTGTAACGTCTGGAAGAGAGAAGAGTGGGTATAGGCGGTTATAGGGGGTAGGCATGTAGGCGACATGCACTTGATTGCCCCGACTGACGCACTGACATGGGGGTGGTAGCTACTTTTCAGCGTAATAGCTTCCCGCGGAGCTCCTCCTTCTCGCTTCTCAACACCTCTCTGCACAAGACAAAAAAACTAGGGTTTTCTTGGGCGGGAAAGTTTCTTTCCTTGAGTTAGTCAAGAGGAATCTCAAGTCAGGAGCCTTCTTTCCCTCCACTCACACACTTTACTTGAGGCGAAATATTAGAATGGGCCAATTGGGCTCCTGGGCTAAGATGCTAAAATAAAACACACCAAAAAAATAAAACGAGATAAAACGAAAAGTAAGAAAAACAAAAGCGACAAAATAGCAGGTTGTCTCTTGGCCAGCGCCTTGATTTAACATCGTTGGCATCGACGTAGTGCTGCTTCTTGGTCAAGCTTCTTCATTGGGACCTTCTGGGGCAAGGTCCGTAACTTCCTTTCTGGAGCGATATCTATAATAGGCCTTGAGCCTATTTCCACTGACTTTGAAAATTTTCTTAGTCTTGTGTTGGGAAGTGGACTCCAGCACCTCCCGGAGGGGAGGTCCTCCGTGTATCGTACTCGAGAGAACTTATGGGAGTGCGGCCTGCCTCAGTCGAAAAGGGCCTGCACTACCATTGTTGACGAGAGGTTAAATGAATTGATTAGTACTACTCATACCAACATGGTGCATCATCTTTTCAGGTGACCCCTTAGTAGAAACTCCAAGGTTAAGCGTGCTTGGCTTGGAGCAATACTATGATGGGTGACCTACTGGGAAGTGTCCTGGGTCAGCCTGTCAGTGAGGACAAAGCAGGCTGGGAAAGAAAGTGTTGGTGTGTGGGGCCAGTACGTCAATTCTGATGGGCGCTCCCGATCCAACAATTGGTATCAGAGCCGGGGCTTCGGATGTGAAGAATCAAATCCGGCGGTGCCATCCCTAGGCAGGGAGTGCCTGAGGGGAGGGGTTGTTGGGCACAACAACTCTAGGGGTTATGACGATTCACGGCCGTAATCCGAGGTGCGAGATTGACGGTCCTCTGGGTGTCATAGGTAGCCCCGTGGCCCGGGTTCGAAGGAGCGCCAGCATATGATCTCAAGGTCCGATGCATCCTCCAGAGTACCGGGATGGTGCTGAGGGGGGGATTGTTGGGAAGTGGACTCCAGCACCTCCCGGAGGGGAGGTCCTCCGTGTATCGTACCCGAGAGAACTTATGGGAGTGCGGCCTGCCTCAGTCGAAAAGGGCCTGCACTATCATTGTTGACGAGAGGTTAAATGAATTGATTAGTACTACTCATACCAACATGGTGCATCATCTTTTTAGGTGACCCCTTAGTAGAAACTCCAAGGTTAAGCGTGCTTGGCTTGGAGCAATACTATGATGGGTGACCTACTGGGAAGTGTCCTGGGTCAGCCTGTCAGTGAGGACAAAGCAGGCTGGGAAAGAAAGTGTTGGTGTGTGGGGCCAGTACGTCAATTTTGATGGGCGCTCCCGATCCAACATCTTGAGATCCTGAATGTCTGCGGAGCCATTAGGGTAATCCTCTCAGTCCATGTATGGTCCTCTCCACTTGGTAGACAGCTTGCCAAAGGCAAATCTGAGACGATTCTCGTATAGAAGTACCAATTCGTCTTTGTTGAATCTCCTTTCTCGAGCTATGTGGTCATGCCACTTCCTCAGCTTCTCCTTGTATAATGCAACATTATCATATGCCTCAAGTCGGATTTCCTCTAGCTCTTGCAAACTTAGTTTTCTCCCTTTGACAGCTTCATCCCAGTCTTGATTGATCTTGCTCATTGCCCAAAACGCCTTGTGTTCCATCTTGGCAGGTAAATGGCACAACTTTCCATATACCATATGATATGGAGACATTCCGAAGTTGGTCTTGTAGACTGTCCTGTATGCCCATATTGCATCGTCAAGGTGGTCACTCTAGTCCTTCCTAGTTTCGCCAACTGTCTTCCTCAGAATGTTCTTCAAAATGTGGTTGGAGACTTCAGCTTGCCCATTGGCTTGAGGATGGTATGCAGTAGACATACGGTGGTGAACTCTATATTTCTTGAGCAAGCTAGTGATGGTGGAGTTGTAGAAGTGTGAACCTCTGTCACTGACTATCGCCTTGGGCATTCCGTATCTGGTGAAGATGTTTGCCTTGAAAAACCTTGCTACTGTCCTTGTATCTGCATTTGGTGTTGCAATTGTTTCTATCCACTTGGAAACATAATCCACTGCTAGCAAGAAGTACTGATTACCTTTGTACTTGGGTAAGGGGCCCATGAAATCCATGCTCTATATATCAAAAATCTCCACTGACAAGACTAGTACCTAGGGCATCTCGTCCTTCTTGGAAATGTTTCCTTCTCTTTGCCATTAGTCGCATGTCCTGCATTTTGCAAAATAATCCTTGAAGATTGTGGGCCAGTAGAACCCATTATCCAGGATCTTTCTTGTCGTATGCCTTGGTCCAAAGTGTCCTCTGCATCCCTCTTGTGGCAATGCTCAAGTATACTTCCTTGCTCTTCCTCGGGTATACACCTCCGGAGAATCAAGTCAGTATAGTTCTTCCATAGATATCGGTCATCTCAGATGAATGACTCGCTTAGCTTCTTGATCTTTCCCCTTTGGTATGGGTCAAGCTCCATTGGAAAAGTCTTCATGATGATGTATTTTACTATGTCAACGTACCATGGTTTGGCGGTATCTAACCCGTACAGCTCCTCATCGGGAAATCTCTCATTGAGGGGTGCTTCGTTAGCTTCCCTCAAGATCCTACTCAAGTGGTCAGCCACATGGTTTTGGGCTCCACTTTTGTCTTTCACTTCAATGTCGAACTCCTGGAGTAACAAGATCCATCTTATCAGGCGTGGTTTGCTATCCTTCATGGCCATAAGGTATTTCAGCGTTGTGTGATCCGTGTAGACCACTATCTTGCTCCCGAAGAGATATGAGCGAAACTTCTCAAAGGCAAATACCACGGCAAGATGCTCTTTCTCTATGGTGGTGTAGTTAATTTGAGCTCCGATGAGTGTCTTCGAAGCATAGTAAATAACATGGTTCTCCTTGCCAATTTTATGTCCAAGTACTGCTCCTATGGCATAACCGTTAGCGTCGCAAATTAGCTTAAAAGGCATCCCTCATTTGGGTGGTTTGATTACTGGTGCCGAGATCATGTGATTCTTTAAGATCTAGAATGCCTTTTTACATTCCTCATTAAAATCCTAAGGCATATCGTTCTGGAGCAGCTTGTTCATCGGTTGAGCTATCTTGGCGAAGTCCTTGATAAAGTGGCGATAGAAGCCCGTGTGGCCAAGGAATCCCCGCAGGTTCTTTTCGTTGGTAGGGTATGGCAGTTTGGCAATAACTTCCACCATGGCACGATCTACTTCAATTCCTTTCTCAGAGATAACATGGCCAAGCACAATGCCTTCCTTGACCATGAAGTGGCATTTTTCATAGTTGAGCCCCCAACCTTTCTCCACACATATTTGTAGTACCATTTCTAGGTGCTTAAGACACTGGCCAAAACTGCTTCCATAGACTGTGAAATCGTCCATAAATACCTCAATGCAATGTTCAAGGAGGTCAAAAAATATACTTATCATGCACCTTTGGAACGTGCCAAGGGCGTTACATAGCCCAAAAGGCATTCTTCGGTAGGCAAAAGTTCCAAAGGGGCAGGTGAATGTAGTCGTCTATTGATCCTCGAGTGCTACCCATATTTGCATATATCCTGAGTATCCGTCAAGGAAATAGAAGAGTTGTTTCCTGCTAGCCGCTCGAGCATCTGATCAATGAACGACAATGGAAAGTGGTCCTTGTTGGTCCTGGAAGAGCAAGGTTTTGTATGGGGGGGGGGGGGGCGAATACACCAAATACAAACTTTTCCGTTTACTTGACTAATTACTTAAAGAGATCAACAACTGAAAGTAAAGATGCGTAAAGTAAATAACATAGTTGTTATTACATGGTTAGGGAATCCCCTATGTCCATGGTCCAATCCAAACCAAATTAGATATCCACTACTAGGATACTCTCTTCTTTATACTCGCTGAGATCGAGCCACAAGTTCCAATCACAACCTGATTAAAACTTATGCACGAATAAGGGTCGTGTCCCTTTACAACTTTCAGTAACAACTGCTACAGAGTACCTTCACGTTAATCCACTAGAAAACTACTAACTAGCGAAGATATCCTCCTTCTTCTTCTCGATAAGACAGACTTAAATCGAGTGGTGTGATTTCGATCACGAATGGCTTAGAGCTTGATCTAGAATGTAGAAATCTCCTCAATCAATGCTTCAATGAATGAGTTGATTTCTGAGCAGAGTAACGACTTGTTTATCGTCAGTTTATGCTTCGTGTGTTCGTGCTCTTCCAGACTTGGTTCCAAGCTTCTATAGGTGTAGAATTTTGAAATTCTAACCGTTGGGCTTGATTGGCTTGTAATAAATTAATAATGTTTGCCAATCAAATGATATGAATCCCAGAATATCTTCTCTTGCCTTTTGAGAAAGGTTAACCGAATCCTTGATATATGGAAAGCATATGATGATTGATTCTCTTTCCTTCTTCAAGCTTTGATTGATCCTCCTTCCATTCTTGATCTCTAATTGATATACTTTCCATCACGGTAAGATCTACTGATGTGGCCATTTGAGTGGGATTCTTCTAAGTACATCTAGACATTTTATCCGTTATGCCAGATGACTAGGTTGATATGGTCCTGGGCTGGCTCACTCCATGAACAGATTAACATCAATCTGGTCAATATCAATCTGCATCAAAACTGTTCCAAAGCATGGCTGCAATCTCTATTAATATTCTCTTCATAACCAGATTGAGTGGCCATTGATCAGATTATCTGTTTGCTTGTAAGCTCCTGCTGATCTGGTTCTTCAAAGTAGAACAACAACTAACAAGATGACTTCTATAAGATATAATCCTTTACAGTTTAAGTCATCGTCTAACCTGATCTATAGACTTGTTCTCTATCAGTTTCACTTTATAAGATAGTGATCTGTTACATGTAGAACGGGTTAAGCCTAACAAACAAAAATAATTCTAAGTGTGTTTTAAAAGAACATCATCAAAACTAAATTTTGTGAAGGGTTCCCAAAAGTCCTTCCTGGTCACCTTGTTCAGCTTCCTGTAGTCAATGCAGACTCTCCATCATGTCTGTAGTCTTGTCACGATCAACTCCTTGTTCTCATTCTCAATCACTTGTACGCAAAACTTCTTAGGCACAGCGTGAATCGGGATGACCCATCGGCTGTCTGAAATGGGATAGATCATCCTCATGTCAAAGAGTTTCATAATCTCCTTCTTGACTACCTCCATCATAACTGAATTCAGCTTCCTTTGTGGATCTCGAACTGGTACAACATCTTGCTCAAGCAGAATGTGATGTTGGCATACCGTGGGGATGATTCCCTTGATGTCGGCCAAGATCCATCCTATAGCCTTCTTCTACTTCTATAGCAGATCTCAAATCTTATCTTCTTCCTCTTGGTGTAACTCCAAGCTAATGATCACTGGCAATGTCTCCTCCTTGCCCAAGTAAATATACTTGAGATGTCTGGGTAAGGTTTTTAGTTCCAATTTTGGTGGCTTGAGTATGGATGATTCCATCTAATTCCCCGTAATCGAAAGTGATTTAGGGACTTGGTTCTCCACTGGTTGGACAGATGTCTCAGTGGCTACTTATTCCTCCTTGCCCTCTTCACTGCCTGGTTCGTCCTCCATCTTGTTCAAAATTTGGGGCAAGGCTTCCTCAATGTCTTTGTCAATGGATTCCACGAAATCCACTATCTCCTCGTTTGTAGCATGTTGCTCTGCCTTGTAGATATCAAAGGTCACCGTCTCTCCAGCACACTTGCAAGTCAGCTTCCCGATGTCGCAGTCGATAAAGGTCCTGGCCATCTTGAGGAATGGCCTACCTAAAAGCATAAGATGCTTTTTGGCAGAAGGGCTTCCCATGTTAAGTACATAAAAATCAGCGGGAAAGATTAAGTCTTGTACCTTGATCAAGACATCATCCACTACGCCTTCCGCGTAAACGTTTAACTTATCTACTAGCTGCATCATGGCCCTAGATGACTTCAGTGGGCCTATCTTCAGTTCTTCATACATACTTAGGGGCATGACGTTGATCGAAGCCCCTAAGTCTAGCATGGCTTGATCTGTGCTGGTATTTCCAATCACACAAGGGATATAGAACATCCCTGGATCCTCGCACTTGACTGACAAATCCTTCTTGAGCACTGCGGAGACATTCTCTCCGACAAAAAATCTTATGTTGTTAGGGTATTGTACCTTCTTGGTACACGGCTCTTTTAGGAATTTTGTGCATCTTGGCATAGTCGCAAGTGCTGTGATAAGTGGCATGTTGACTTCCACTTTCTAGAATACCTTGAGTAGTTCCTTCATCTCTTTACCTTCTTTCGTCTTGGTCAACCTTCTGGGGAATGGGGGCTTGTAGTAGATGTTCTCTTCCAGAGCCTTCTTGGGCGACTTGACTCTAGGTTTGGGCTCCAGTTTCTTCTCTGGTTCAGGCTTCTTGACTGGCTCCTCTGGCTCTGGTGTCTTGACCTGCTCCTCCTCAGCTTCTAGCTCCTCTGGTTCTACCATCTCCTTGGCAAGTTCCATTACTTGCTCAGGTAAGAGTTTGCCATTCCAAAGCATCACAGCGTTGACTTGTGGTTTGGGATTCACCTGGACTTGGGAGGGTAGTCCTCCTTGCTTGTTTGTCCATCTTGACGATATCCTGTGTCAAGTTGGAGATCTGGTTGGCTAGTAACTATAGGGCTCTTTGACTTTCTGTCTTGAACTTCTCAAATTCATCACTGAACTTGTGGTGTTCCTTTGTCAAGTTCTGAACTATCTCGGAGAGTGATGGGCCTCTTGGCTGAATTTGATGTTGAGCCTCAGGTGGAGTTTGGTAGTGATTACCTTTATATCTTATGTTCTCGTGGTTCCTCCATCCTGGATTGTAAGATTGTGAGTGGGGGTCAAATATCTGCCTTGGACCTTGATTGTGGTTTCATCCATTGTTGGAATGCCTAAAAGCATTGACTTATTCTTCTCCTAGGGACATTCATCGGCCAAGTGGGTGGTAGCATAGCACAATTGGCATGCCTTGACATTCTTCTTGATGATTGGCTTCATCATTTCCATCATCTGCTTCATGGTGGCGCACAAGTCGGAGAGTTCCGTCTTGGACTGTGATGCAGAAGCATCTCCCATGGTCCCTCAAAGAGTGTGCATCATCTCGGGATTCTTCTGCCATATCGTTCAACAGCCTAAAAGCTTCAGAAGGCTGCTTGTTCAAGATAGAACCTCCACACGCGGCATTCAAGAATTACCGCTCGCCAGGTATTATTCCGTTAACATAGTACTGGATCAAGTCCTGGTCAGAGATGTTATGCTGCGGGAACTTGGCCAACATAAGCTTGAACTTGTTCCAGTAGTCATAGAGTGACACTCCGACTCCCATTTTTATGGTGCTCATCATTCTTCTTGCATTATGGATCCTCGAGATAAGATAGTATTTCTCGAGGAACTTCTACTGCATTACTTGCCAAGTCGTGACACTACCTACAGGTAAAGTGTAAACTCATTCTCGAGCAGTATTTTGAAGTGAAAAAGGAAATGATACCAGACGTATATACTCCCTTTTTGCTGCCTCGTTAGTCCTGATGGTTCCACAAGTCATCTCAAAGTCTTGAAGATGCCTTTGCGGATCTTCTCATGACAAGTCACTGAACTTGGGCAAGATCTGGATGAAAGAGTGCCTTAGTTCCCAGTTGTCTGCTATCACGGGCAAGGTGATGCCCAAAGATTTTAGATTGTTGTTGTTGGGGAACATCATCTCCCTGAGTGTCTGCTCTGGAGGTGCATCCCCGTTGTTCTCATTGTTGATTTCTTCATGTTCTCCCGCCATTCTTGCTGCTTGATGGGCATCTCACTCAAGTTGTTATCAAGAAGAAAGTAAATTACTGAAGTGTAAATAACTGAAAAGAAAATACTAAGATAGTTAAAATAGAAAGCAATTTGACTTGGGTTAGAATCCTTGAGTCATGACTTATGTCTTGATCATCGGTGCAAGTTGTTTGTTGTACTAGCATGTCATTGGTTAAAGGCGAGCGTAAGAATGGGGTTTCACTCCTACCACCCAAACGCATCACTCAGGCAGCCCCCATTTTAATCATCACGTAGCCACCTAAGCCTAGCCCAACATAGCTTTCCAGCCCAGAAGGTAAGGGTTGCTCACTCCCCTGTCCCACTTGCCCAAGATTGCTCATGGACCAAGCCTACTCTAGTATACTCAAATAGGCATTAGTGGGACTCCACAACCATGGGCACACCATCTCAGATGCCCGACTTGTTGGTCCCGAAAGAGCAAGGTTTGGTGTATGGGGGGGGGGAATACACCAAATACAAACTTTTCAGTTTACTTGAAAAGTTATATGAGAGTTCAAGCTATTCTGTATAAGAAATTGCTTGTAGATGACTAGACAGATCGATATGCAGATCGATAGCAGTCTTGGTCCAAACAGATTACTCTCTTAGTGAAAACACGTAGCTAATAATAAGAGTGATCTTATTACTTTCTCAGTGTTGAGTGAGTGCGGAATAATGGTGGATTAGTGATTGCTCTTGTTTAGAAAACCTTAGGAATTATCCAGATTGTTAAGGAGATTGATTGAAATGCAGATCGAATGCTAGTGTGGAAGGATAGAATAATAAACAACATAAATTAAAGATGCAGGAATGTAAAGCACACAGTTGTTTAACGTGGTTCGGGAAAACCCTACGTCCACGATCTGGTCAAAACTAGACCAGATTATCCACTACTAGGATACTCTGCTTCTTTATACTCGTGGAGAACGAGTCACAAGTATCAATCAAAACTAGAGAGATACTTATGCACGAATTAAGGGTTGTGTCCCTTTACAACAGATTACCTCTACGTTACCACTAGAAAACTACTAGCTAGCAGGGTGATCTCCTTTCTCTCGATAAGACATACTTGAATCGAGGTAGTTTGGTGTGATGTAGAATCACAAAGTGTTGAAGCTCTAAGTCTGGATAGCAGATAGATTGCTTGAAGGTATGACAACAGTATAGCTCGCGTGTGTTCTCTCTTTTCTCCAGATCTCTAACTTCAACTATATAGGCATTAAATTTTGAAATTCTAGCCGTCGTTGATTGGCGTGAGATAGATGATATATTACCAATCAATGATTTCCATCATATCTATTCTTGCCATATAGGAAAGGTTGACTCAATCTTTGAGTTATGGAAAACAGATTGCTAACGGTCTCTTTCCTTCTATATGTTAACCGAAGATCTTCTTTCCAATCCCATTTGGATGGACTTTAATCTTGGCGTGGCAAGAGCATATGATGTGTAGGATGATGTCAGCTGGTGGATTGATGACTCAATCGTTCTGGTTCCTCGCTGTAGACATCGATCTGGTCGCTGTCTGTTACAGCAGATCGATTCCTTTTGGCATGAAAACTTGACCTTCATCCTATTCTAAGTTGAGATTGACTTCTATAGGAATATTTCAAGTCATCTCCTAATCTGTTCCATAACAAGATTCACTTTATCTCTAGTGATCTTGTTTTTACACGTAGAACTGTTCAAGCTCTAAAACAGCTAAGTGTGTTTCGAAAGACCATCATCAAAACTAACTATCTTAGGGTTCCCAACAATTTCCCCCTTTTTGATGATGTCTAAACCACACTTTACAATAATGTCCTATCAGCTCTTAAAGGTGATCTGGTCTGATAATCAGATTGATGTTTATTCGTTATTAAGTTTATAACGTTTAGGATATTTTATGTGTTCTGGACAATAGAGTGTTGTCATCAGAAACTTCAAAGAAACTTTATATATATAAGGACAAAAAGAGTTTACATATCAACATAACAGAAGGTAAGAAAAGAAGATCATAATGATAAGAGAATTATAGCTATCTGCTCTTTCTTCTTTCTTCTTGTTGTCTCTTCATTTTTGCTCTGGTCTCGTCTGAGATGAGTTGGACACTCTCGTATATGCCTTCTCTGATCCTTATATAGTTCGGGTCCTCTGCATCCACCTTGTACCCTCTGTTCTCAGCTAGCTGGTTAATGAAGGTGAGCAGGAATGTTTTGTCCGGTAGATCAGTCCCTGGAATGGTGGGGCATGATCTGTATTCTTTCTCGGGCGCAGTGATCTGGATGTTAGCTTGTGCTGCAGCCTTTCTAATTTCTTCTACCAAATCACTGGCTTCATTCATGTCCAGATAGCGTTTGAATGCCTCGTTGGGTGATCCCTCAATGTATGCAGGTTCTTTTAAGAAATATCTGCAGAGAACGAAGGTATTCTTGAGCCCTTCCCATCCATCTCTTAGGTGAGCTGGGACCCAGTTGGTCACTCCAGTTGGTCTGATGTGAGCAGATGGCCAGCTGGATCCAGTTTTCTTTTTCTTCTTTTGAATTTGGCTCAATCTACTAGATGATTTAGAGTGTTGAGTGTGAGCAGATGGAGCAGATGGAGGGGTGGCTGACTGTGGTGTGATCTGTTGCTCAAGTTGAGCTGTCTCCTTCTCCTTGCCTTTTGCAGCAACAGCTTGCTTCTTTCCTTCAGCTTGCTTCTTTCCTTTCACAGATCCTTCCCCCTTTTCGACATCATCAACAAACATATTGATGAGTGCCCGTAGGAAAGTGATCTCTTCCTTCATTGTTTTGAGCTCTTTATCTGTCTCGACTCTTTGTGTAAGCAGTGATGTGATGTTGAGGTTTGAATCATCAATCTATTTTTGAAGAGTTGTGCTTGTGGAGGCCAGGTTGGCAGTATGCGCTTCCTGCTCTTCCTTTATTATCCCAATCTCGTCAAAAAATGCATCAATGATGAGTTTGGTTGGGTAGCCCAGATCGCTCAGTTTTCGCTGCACAAAATCTTTCCCGTTGGCTTCAAATTGCCTCAGCAGTGATCTGGTGTAAGAGTTGGCTTCTTTGATTATGTCAGCTGTTAGACCATCGGTCTGTTCCTTGACTATTGTGCGGACCATGTCTTTCTCTTTTTCAGCAAAGGCAGTGATGATCTTGTACATCTCTTTCACTTTCAGCTCAGTTGTAAACAAACTTTGATCGATCTGTGCCTTCCGTTCTTCGGCAGCAGCTCGATCATCGTCCATTTTCTTGCTAATTTCTTTGATTTTCAGCCTGCATATTTTCCTCAAGTCAGAGTCAACTTGATCGACGTGAGTCTTCAAGTGGTCGTTGAACTCTGTGAGTATGCGGATGGCTTCATCTTGGACATAAGTGAGCGTTCCATACATGTATTTGTCAACCTTCTGAGAGATGAGATCCCTCACTTGTGTATTGGACAGGGAGTGATGCTGGTCCATCAATATGTCCTCTAGGGTGGTCATCTCTACATGTTCCTCCATTGTAGCTGCGACAGCTGGGGTATAGAGGTCATCTGTTGGTATACCCCCTACTCGCTGTCCAGCTGGCTCATGATCTGATTGAGCTTGATCACTCACTGCACTTTGAATAGTATGTTGCTGGGCTGGTTCCCCCTCAGCCTGTGCAGGAATCTGCTTTTCAGCCTCAGTCATGGGTTGATCTGGTGCAGGTTCTGTGATGGCTGCACCCTGTTGGTGAGCATCAGCATGAGCTGCTTCAACCTCTTCCTCGACAACCTCTGCTTCAATGCTGTTAAAACAATCCAGCATGTTGGCTTTCTCATAAGCAGATCGCAGATCGATCTGGAGTTCCTCTGCTTCAAACTTAGACATGCCTAGGATGTCTGGCTTGAATGACTCCCTCAGCTCAGAGATTGAGGATGCGGTGAAGATTTTCAGCAATGTGGCTTCTTCATTTTTTAGTTCATGGATAGATCTGGTGCGGAGAAGAGCATCCAGAACATAAAATTCCTTATCCTTGACCAGCAAAAGGAACTTCAACCTCCTTGCAGCTTCATACGTTTCTGGGGTGAGCTGGATTCCAGGGAAAGTTCGAAGAACATAATGATCTGCCTCTGTCTCCAGCATCCTCACCACAGTCTCTGCCTTCTTCAACTCTTCTTCCTCATCCGTTGACTCTTCTTCCCCTTCATCTTCTTCATCAATCTGCTCCAGTGGTTCAGCAGAGGATGGACTTTCAGTGCGAGCTGGGGAAAAGTCCTTGTTGGGATCCAAAGAAGAGATAGGAGCCACGTCTTCTGGTGGTCCAATCATCAGAATGTCCTCCTCCTCATCCTCTTGTTGAGGGACCGGTGGCTCGGTAACAGCTGGTTCAGAAGTCTGCACTGCTTCTGTAAGTTTTTGAAGTCATCTGCGTTTGGGTTTGGGTGGCTGGGCTGCTGTGGATGTGTCTGTTTCGATTGAGCTTGCTCTTCTTGTGACTCTCTTGGTGGGAGTCCTCTCAGTTGGTTTCTTCTTGGTAACCTTTGATTTTGTGGAGTGATCTGCTTGACCAGGTGGAGGAATCCAGATGGGATTCGAGTTTCCCATCTCCATCAGCGCATTAAAAACCACCGAGTCTTTCACCCGTGCAATCAGATTTGCTGAAATGCCCATTGATATTTCTATCTGATGCTGGTCCTTGGGAAAATGCTGTCTGGTGTTGAACTCAACAGCAGTGTCCCACTGGTGGTAAGGGAAGAAAGTTTCCAGCATGAAGTTGATTTTTGTGGAGTGTCGTAAGCTGCTTCTCTTCACCTCAATGCCAGGTGAGCCTCCTTTCACAAACAAGATCATCTTGGCCTCCTTTGCCAAGAGATCAAATAAGATCCTGCTCCAGTTCACTGGCAGGTTGAGTGCCACGGCTGCTAGGATCCTGAACTTCTCAGGGGTGACCTGGTCATAGGATCCGTTGTGGTTGAGAAAGATTCGTTGTACGAATTCAAACAGAATTCTGAATTCTGGAGCGAGAAGAGCACGGGTAAACATCCTGTTTGTATATTGGATAGGTATGATCATCACTGTCTCCACTGCTTCTTGCAGCTGTTCTGCAGTTATTTTCCCAAGGTCAAGACCTTCATCCTTCAATTTGTAAGCGTCATTGATGATGTTGATGACGTTATAAGAGGTGTTGCTAATAGTGTTCCTGTTGGGAACCCCATAACATATTCTAAGTTTTGATGATGCTGTTTCAAAACACACTTGGTATTATACATGTTTTGTACCTTTTCTCTATTGATTTCAGAATAACAGATAGTCGAAGGTTCAAACAGAACGATAGAAGATGTCTTAGACAGATACTAAAACCAGCCAGTCTCTAGCAGAAGACTGGAGCAGAAGGCTGGAGCAGAAAGCAAGTCTCAAGACAGAATGCTAAACCAGAGAGTCTCAAAACCAGC
>JAPKLX010000284.1:0-10767 GCA_026898415.1 Leonotis leonurus | reverse complement strand
TCTCAAAACCAGCAAGTCTCAAGACAGAATGCTAAACCAGAGAGTCTTAAACCAGAAGTCTCAAAATGAAGCTAGTCAACTTTAACAGAAAGTTGAACCAGAAAAGCTTAAGCCAGAAAGATAGAAGATGCTTCAACCAGAAAGTAGTTAATATTTACTTTACCAGAAAGTACTTCAACCAGAAAGTAGGATAACATATGCTCTACCAGAAAGTACCTCAACCAGAAAGTGTCTAAATCAATATTCAACCAGAAAGACACTAGACCAGAGAGGACACAACCAGAAGGTTAGAAGCAAACCAGAAAGAGCAGAATCAAATCAGTCGATGAAGCATTAAAGACTTTCCATTGAAGATTTGGAAACTGAATCACTGATTGACATGAAGAAGGAAAGCAATCACAGATGATCTGCTTACCAATCATAGAAGATTCAATCAACAACTCTACAAGGAAAGAAGCGTTATGACTGATTGGCAATTAACAAATCAAATCAACGCCAATCAACAAACGGCTAGAATTTCAAATTCAAAGCCTATATATGTTTGAAGATTTAAAGTCTGAAGGAGTGATAAGAGCAGACACAAGCGATATACTGCAGAAATATTCTCAAGCATTCTATCCTCAAATCAGACAAAAGCTTCAAACCGTTCGTGATCGAAATCACACCTCGATTCAAGTCTGTCTTATCGAGAGAAGGAGATCTTTACTAGCTAGTAGTTTTCTAGTGGATTAACGTGAAGATAGCCTCTGTTTACAGTAGTTTTCTGTAAGTTGTAAAGGGACACGACCCTTATTCGTGCATAAGTTTCAATAAGGTTTGTAATTGGAACTTGTGGCTCGTTCTCAGCGAGGTTAAATAAGAAGAGTATCCTAGTAGTGGATATCTAATCCAGTTTGGATTAGACCGTGGACGTAGGGGGTTTCCCGAACCACGTAAAAATAACTGTGCCATTTATATTCTGCATTTTATATTCAGTTGTTTTTATTCTGCATCTATCATACTCATTCAAACCTGCATTCTTAATCTATCTTCTAAATACTCGATTAAGCTTTCAAAAGATTTTCTTAACAAGAGCACCAACTTAGTCCACCATTATTCCGCACACAATACACTGCTGGAAATTAAGTTTACACTTACTTTCTGCCTTGTATATCTCACGTGAGAGATCTTACTTGGATAGAACTTAATTGATTAGAAAATCATAGTGTTCTATCATCTAGAGCAATCTGTAATTCAGAAAGCTCACATCTCTCTGATTGAAATTGTCAAGTAAACTGAAAAGTTTGCATTTGGTGTATTCCCCCCCCCCCCATACACCAAACCTTGCTCTTTCGGGACCAACAAGTGGTATCAGAGCAGTGGTTCATACGACCATTGTTTTGTTTTCACAAGGTTAATAACTGCGTGGTCAACTTGAATAGATCTAGAAAATCTTTTCATCATCTGCATATTATCTGTTATGGAATCATCTGTTATCAGGGCATGCGAAGAATTCTCCATCCAAGGTTACAGAGAATGGAGCTTCAGAATCAAGATGTGTCTCAAAGCTCATCACTGCCTGATGTGGAAGGTGATAGAAGAAGGACCTTTGGCTATTACAGAAGAAACCACTCGTATCACTGAGACAGGAGCAGTGAAGGAAACTGTACTGAAAGACCCCAGAAAGTATACTTCTGAAGAAAGAAGAGAAGCAAATCTTGATGATTTCGCAAAAGGAGTTATCTCCAGTACTGTGAAAGGTGTTCACCTGGCCAAGATCCAAGATCTTGATACAGCCAAAGAAATGTGGGAAGCACTAAGAGATCTCAGCTTAGGATCTGAAGCTATGATCGAGAACAAGCTATCCCTAGCATGTAATAAGTTCGATGAATTCAAAATGAAGCCTGGAGAAACTATTGAACAAATGAAGAACAGGTTCACTGAAGTATTACTTGAAGTGTCTGCCTTCAAAAAGGATAAGTACACACAGAGAGAGAAGAATCTCAAGATTCTTAGAGCTTTACCACCAAGCTGGGAAATCTATTCAGCTATGCAACCTCTACGTGCTGATTTCAATGATCTGTCTGTAGAAGCACTATTTGATCATCTGGCTGTCCATGAATGTGATATCAGAAGGATACATGGACCAGATCACTCCTCCAGCAAGAAGAATGAAACTAGCACTAAGAAGGAGAAAGAGACTGCCTTCAAAGCGAAGTGCAAAACAGATGAATCAACATCATCTACTGCATCTGAAGAAGGAGGATATGATAAGTTACTGAAAGAATTCTCACTGATTGCTAAGAGAATGGACAAGATGGAGGTCAGATCAAGAAAGTATCGAAGGTTCTACAAAGATAACAAAAGTAGATACCAGAAGAATAAAGAAGCAGAACGATCTGATGACAAAACAGAAAGTAGAGGTAATGGTAAAATCACTAATACTACTGACTATACCTGCTATGGCTGTGGAAGAACAGGTCACTTCAAGACAGACTGTCCTGACCTATCCAAAAGTCAGAGAGAAGAACTACGAGCTAAAAGGGACAGAAAGCTAAAAGCTCAACGTAAAGCTATGATAGCAGAAGAAAAAGAAGAAGATGATTCCAGCTCAAGTCTTCTATCTGATAGTTCAACAGAAGATGATGAAGCGTTCTTTGCTAAAGAAGAAGAAGACTGGGATGAATGCTTTGCAGGACTAGACAACGGTCTAGATGATGTAGAGGACCAGAAGGCTGCAAGAAGAAGTAAGATTGCAAAAGGATCAATCTGGATAATTGATAGTGGCTGTTCAAAACACATGACATGTGACAAGAACCTACTATCAGACTACATAGAGAAACCAGGACCTCATGTCACTTTTGGATGTAATTCAAAAGGATATACCAGAGGATATGGAAACATAAAAGTAGGCAAGACCACCATTTCAAATGTCTCATATGTTGAAGGTCTCAGCCACAATCTGTTCTCTGTAAGTCAGTTCTGTACAAATGGTAATCAAATTATTTTTGACACTAACAACTGTCTGGTGAAGAACAAGGAAGGAGATGAGATACTCCTTACCGGAATATTGCAGGATAGATTATATATTGTGCAATGGAACAACCAGATAGAAACCTGTCTGGTCACAAAGACAGTGTCAGAAACTAGCTGGCTATGGCATAAAAGATTAAGCCATCTCAACTTCAAATCAATCAATAAGATTGCTCGAGAGAAACTAGTTGAAGGATTGCCAGAACAAGTCTATGACAAAAGCCACATCTGTGAAGCATGTCAAGCTGGAAAGCAAACCAGAACATCTTTTTCAAGCAAATCTGCCCAGAGCTCAACCAGAATACTAGAATTACTACATTTAGACTTATTTGGTCTAGTTAAACCATTAAGCATAAATGGTAGGAAATATACTCTAGTCATCATTGATGATTATTCAAGATTTACTTGGGTAAAATTCTTGCATAAGAAGAAAGAAACTCTGGAGAAGTTGCCAAATTTTCTCAACAAGATTACCAAGAAAAAGGGAGTTTCTGTTACCACCATCAGAACAGATCGTGGGACAGAATTTCTAAACCAGAAAGTTGAGGATTACTGCAACCAGATGGGAATTACACATCAGACATCTGCAGCCAGAACACCTCAACAGAATGGGGTAGTTGAAAGAAGAAACAGATCATTAAAGGAAGCAGCTCGTACTATGCTAAATGCAACCAGATTGCCAAAGAAATTTTGGGCAGAAGCCATCTATACAGCGTGCTACACCCAGAACAGATCAGCTGTTACAATCAGACATGGGAAGACACCCTACGAGATATGGAACAACAGAAAACCCAGGATTCATTATTTTCGCTCTTTTGGCTGTCTGTGTTACATTCACAATAATGGGAAATCTCAGTTGAAAACTTTTGATAGCAAAGCTGATCCAGGAATATTCTTAGGATATTCTGATGTTAGCAAAGCTTACAGAGTTTTTAACCAGAGGACTCACATTGTGGAAGTAACACCTCATATTGTTTTTGATGAATCTGTTATTAGTGACAGAGACTTAGATGCTGATCAAACACCAGAACAAGACCAAAACAAAAACCAGAAAGTAATCCAGAACAAGAACCAGAAAGCAAAAGGGATTCTGTTAGAAGATATTCTAATCTGGAATACATCAGAAGAGAATGAGGTTGAAATTCCAACCAGTGCTGAAGCAGTAAGCTTGCAGCAAGGGGGAACAGAACAAACATCCTTATCTACACCAGAAGACATTCAGCCAGAAGGAGGAAACAATACTAATGAGCCAGAACCAGATCAACCCGAAGAATCAAGAGATTCAAATGGTTGGAATAATGATCAAGAAGAACCAGAAACTGAAAATCCTTTTCAAACATCTCATCCAGAATTTGAGGACCCAGCAAGTGTACCAGAACCAGAGATATCAGAAGAGGAGATATCTAGCAGAAGGAAATGGATTCAAGAAAATCATCCTTCTGAACAGATTGGTGGGAACCCAACAGACAGAGTTAGAACCAGAAGAATGCATGGAGAAAGTGCACTTCTCAGCTATTATCTATCACGAGCTGAACCCTCTGACACCTATGAAGCACTTAGAGATGCAGACTGGGTCATAGCAATGCAAGAAGAACTCAATGAGTTCAAGAGAAACCAAGTCTGGTATATGGTAGACAGACCAAAACATCAAGGGGTGATAGGTGTAAAATGGGTATTCAAAAACAAACGAGATGAGAATGGAGAAGTAGTCAGAAACAAGGCTAGACTAGTTGCAAAGGGATACAATCAACAGGAAGGTATCGACTTTGATGAGACCTTTGCACCAGTGGCCCGATTGGAAGCAATTAGGCTATTTCTAGCATATGCTGCATACAAGAGATTCAAAGTATACCAAATGGATGTTAAAAGTGCATTCCTCAATGGCATACTTGAAGAAGAAGTATATGTTGAGCAACCACCTGGTTTTGAAGAAGAAAATCCTGACCAGAGAGTATATAGACTAGCCAAAGCTGTCTATGGGTTGAAACAGGCACCCAGAGCGTGGTATGAAACATTATCAACATTCCTACTGGAATCAGGCTTCAGAAGAGGTTCTGTTGACAAGACACTGTTTATCATCAAAGTCAAAGAACATATTCTGCTGGTCCAGATTTATGTCGATGACATAATCTTTGGATCACAATCTCCCTATCTGTGTGACAAATTTGCAGAACTAATGAAGAACAAATATCAAATGTCCATGATGGGTGAGATGAATTTCTTTTTAGGATTGCAGGTAAAACAACTACCAGATGGGATCTTTGTTAATCAAGCAAAGTACATTAATGATCTGCTAGTCAAGTTTGGAATGAAAGACAGCAGAACAGTTAAAATTCCAATGCAATCAAATGGAAAGATAGATCCAGACCCAGAAGGAAAACCAGCAAACATTACACAATATAGAGGAATTATTGGCTCTCTGCTATACCTTACAGCAAGCCGTCCAGATATCACATATGCAGTTGGAGTTTGCGCCAGATATCAAGCCAATCCTAAAGAATCACACATGGAAGCTGCCAAAAAGATACTTAGATATCTCAAAGGAACAGCTAACATTGGCCTCTGGTATCCACAAGATGATAATTTTGAGCTTACAGGCTATTCTGATTCAGATTATGCAGGATGCAAACTGGACAGAAAGTCAACCTCTGGAACGTGTCAATTTCTTGGAAACAAGTTGATATCTTGGTTTTCAAAGAAACAGACATCTGTTGCTACATCAACCACAGAAGCAGAATATATGGCTGCTGGAAGCTGTTGTGCACAGATACTTTGGTTGAAACAGCAATTAAGAGATTATGAGATTGATGTAAAGGAGATACCTATATTCTGTGACAGCTCAAGTGCTATAGCTATAACACAGAATCCAGTACTCCACACAAGATGCAAACATGTCGATGTAAGACATCATTTTATCAGAGATCATGTAGAGAGAAAGCACATCAAGATTGAGAAGATTCATACAGATATTCAACGTGCTGACATCCTAACTAAAGCATTACCAGATGAAAGATTCAAGATGCTATGTGGAAAACTTGGATTACTCAGTCTGGATGAACATAACCAGAAGGATACCAGATAGTCAAGACCAGAAGACTACCAGATAGTCATAACCAGAAGACTACCAGATAGTCATGACCAGAAAGCTACCAAATAGCTAACACCAGAAGGGTATCAGATAGTTACCAGAAAGCCCAGTTGAAATAAAATACACGTGGCATAATTTTCTCTATAAATTCACGAGAAAGCCAAGTGAAAATTATTTCTTAAATGCTAAGTCAAGGGGGAACTTTTAAGGAAATTGAAGCGTCAAGATAAAAGACGTCACTCTCCTAGGTTACAGGATTGTAAAAGATATTTTTACCCTAGATTTAATAAATCTTCTATTTTTATCATGATTAGCACAACCTTGGGAACTGGGATCGAGGAAATCCCTGCAAGAAACAGGAAAAAGGAAAGTTGCCAAAAGTGAGAGATACGCACACGCTCGCATATAGACCCTAGGATCTAGAGCGTCCATCTCACGCAAGGAAAGGCGGCAAAACAAATCTTGAAGCGGGAAAAATCTAAAAAGGGAGAAAATCTTTTTAACTCTTCGAATTTCTTTTCTCTTAAATTATTTGTGTTATATATATATGCGATATCTTCTCTTAACTGTTCACCTTCACTTTTCTCGCACTGAGCACTTCTCAAATTTAAGCACTTAAGTTTTTCCCAAATTCTCTGCAACTCTTCTCCAAAACTGTCTTTGCGTTTGACTATGGCACCTCAAACTTCACTCTTTCTACAACACGTTGCTGAGGTTCAGCGATTTCTTTCACCTGAACCGTATGCAGTTCTTGACACTCACGGATTTCGAAAACTCGAAGAAATCTTTGCAATGGTTAAACGCTGCAAAGGTTTAAATTTTTATTCAGTTTTTACCTTATCTGCAGTATGCTTGAAATATTACTTGCTTATGAACTGTTCTGAATTTGTTCTGAATTTTTATGCTAGACGCCCATATTGTTCTTTTAAACTGATGAATATACATATGCATTTGTCTTATTCTTGTGTGAATAGGCTTCTGCAATATTGTAACTGCACATCCAAATATGTTCTTGGCAAAGCAAGTTGCCACATTCTATCTGACGTGGCAGAATGACAAGCATGGTTTTGAAGCCAATGTACTGATGCCAATTGGTGATAGAACAAGCAAGACTCCATACAATGTGATTGAAATGATTAATCAAACGTATAGAGTAAAGGACGAAGGTCTAGCTTTGGAAGATATCACGATGGCACAATTGCAGGAGGCTGTTGAGATCATGTTGGTGATACCTATTTCTTATACTGGACGGATGTTCCAAAGATCCCTACTTCAACCAGGTTTCAAGCTCCTCTTAGAAGTGGTTCAGAGGATCTTTCTCAACCACAGTGGCACTTATGATCAAGTCACACCTGAGAAATTCAGAATTCTCACCGCGGTGGTTCTCAACCTTCGAGTCAACTGGAGCAGAATCCTCTTTGAGCTGATGGCTAAAGAAGCAAAGTTGGTGACTTACTCAAAGGATAGCAAGGGCAGAGGAACTTCAGTGGAAGTTCGAAGAAACCTTCGCCATTCCACCAAGATAAGTCTGATGATTGAGCGATTTTTCACCCAGAAGGTCTGGGAAGATGCAGTAGAATTCAACACTAGTCATTCTATTCCAAAGGACCAGCACCAGCTGGAGATGTCTTTGGGACTTGCTCCTCAATTTTTCAACAAGATCCCTGATGAAGTGCATCGTGTTGCTGCACTGGAAATGGGCAGTTCTAACCCTGCTTGGGTTCCACCGACCAAGGGTGCTGAGAAGAAGAAAGAGAAGGTAGTCAAGGAAAAGGCAGCCAGAAAGCGAGGCAGTTCTGTGGAGACAGAAACTTCTGCCTCCCTGCCAAAACAGAAGAAGAGAAGACTTCAGAAAGTGCAGGAACCATCATCACCAGCAGCAGCAACAGAGGAACAGTCTGACATACCAGAACCAGAAGAAGAGGCACCTCAGACAGCAACAGAACAAGCAGAAACAACAGCAGAAGTGCCACCAGAAACAAGTCATCCGGAGAAAGATTTTTCTCCTGCCAGAACAGCTACTCCTTCTCCCAACCGAATGGACAGAATAAGTGAAGAAGAAGAAGAAGAAGGAGAGTCCACTGATGAGGAGGAAGAGAAGAAGCGACAGGCTGAGAGTGTAATTAATCTGCTTGAGAATGAAGCAGAACACTCAGTGCTGCAAGACTTTCCTGGTATTCAATCCTTACCAGAGAGTTTGCATGCAGCAAAGCGCGTCAAGTTTTACTTGCTGGTTAAAGACAGCGAGTACTACATTTTTGATGCTCTGCTTCAACTCAAACCGATAGACGATTTGAAGAAGGAAGAGGCAACCCTACTTAATCTGCTCCAGGTGTCCACAGTTCATGAAGTGAGAGCAGAATATTCCCAACTAATCTCAGACCTCATGAAGCAGGAGGCAGCAGCATTGAAGATTGATCTGCCCCCACCTCATTCTGATGTCCGGATGGACGAAGCTGTACCAACAGAACAACATCAACAACCAGACCAAGGTGAACCTTCCACAAGACAGTCTCCCAAGAAAACACCCATCATCGACCTCGACTCAGGTGATGATGAACCAGTGGGACAGGCCATTGGAGGAGAACCCACCAATGAAATCTTCACACAGGGAGCAGCACAGAAATTGAAGAAGCACGTGAATTTCTACACCCTGGAAGAATTGCTAGAAAGAGAAACACAACCTTTCAACAACTATCAACTCGACAATCTCATCACCCTTCGAGTTGAAAATTGTTTGACAGACACCTGCAACATCCTCCAAGAAAAAGCCACCCAGATCCTTTCTGATTTTAATCAACACCAGAAGGACTACGTCAATGATATGGATAGAGACATCAGGGGGAAAATCAGAAAGATCAGGGATGATCTGAATAAGAAAATGGATGATGATAGAGCAGCAGCTGAAGCTAACCAGAACAAGATCAATCTCCGTCTGACTGGAATTGATGACAAAGCAGATAAAGCCACTGCCTTGCTTGCTGACCTGCTAGCCAAACAAGATGAATCAATAAGCGCTGCTGTTGACAAGAAAGGAAGTACACTTGCTGCTCAACTGAAAGAAGACACTGACCTGTCCATCCACTCCCACTTAGCTCTTTTTGAAAAAGAGAAATTTGTGGAGCTGATGCGGAAAAACCAGGTCGCTGTCTTGAATGATCTTCTGTATCCAACCCCTGAAGAATTTGAAAACCAGAACAATCGACTAACTGCTGTTGAAGAAC
Organism: Leonotis leonurus; assembly: GCA_026898415.1. NCBI lineage: Eukaryota > Viridiplantae > Streptophyta > Magnoliopsida > Lamiales > Lamiaceae > Leonotis > Leonotis leonurus. The sequence continues at coordinate 1,443 of JAPKLX010000284.1, read as the reverse complement.
TCCAAGAGACATATGACAAGACTTTGTCAACAATGAACAGCAGGTTAGAGAAGAAAGTTGATGCCTCTGATCAGACAATCAACCACCTGCTTGGCTTTAAAGAAGATGCAGAGGAAAAGATGGCGAAGATGAATGAGGAGATTACCTCTTTACGTACACTCATCAATACCCTATTTGATGATGTCAAAAAGGGGGAAATCTCTGAAGGAAAGGAAGGAAAGGGAGGAAAAACCAGCAAGGGCTTAACAGAAGCAATAGATGCTGGAACAGAAACACCAGCATCAACCCAACCAAGAGCTACCACTCCTCCAAGGCCAGACCCCACTCTGATGGGTACAGAAACACCTCAACCTGCACCTCAGATCCCAGACAAAGGCAAGAAGCCTATAGATGAAGGTGATCAAATAGCTGAGCTATTACTTTTTGGAGTGAGCATGGATCAAGCCTGTGATCCAGTTTTTAGAGCTCAATTTTATAAAGAACAGGCGGAGAGAGAGAGAAAGCTGGCTGCCCAGGAAGCCAAAGAGAAATCTTATCAAACACCTTTCTCCTCGCCTACATCAACAGAACGCTCACAGCAGCAGTCATCTCAGTCAACAACTCAGTCAAAGAAGAAGAAGAAGAAGCCCTTCTCCTGGAACCTGTCACTACAAAAACAGACACCCAAAGATACATGGGTTCCAGAAGAGGATCAGATTGACTGGGAGAAAGTAAAGCAAGGTTTTATTTTGAATAGATATTTTTTGAAGGAGCCTACATATTCTGAAGCAATTCCAGATGAGGATTTCAACAGATACCTTGAGAATTTTGGTGATCAAGAGCTTATACAGAGGATCAGAATAGCTGCTTCTGATGCCAAAATCCAGCTGAAGGCACCAGAGAAAGAATTCATGATCTGCCCAACTATACCAGGCAGCAATCTTCCAGACAAGACTTACATTCTTAACTACATCAACCAGCTGGCCAAGATCAAAGGATACAAAATAGATAACCATGATCCTAACTATGCAAGAGTTAGAGATGGGATCTATGAAAGCATCCAGCTGGTATCTGATGCACAGAGGGAAAAGATGAAGAAGGGAGGAGCAGCAAGATGGTTTTCTTAGATAGATCTTTGTATCTTCTGCTTTTGTCTCTCTGTTATTTCTGTTGATCTTCTGTACTCGTCAATTCATATATCAATGAATTTAGAGTTCTCCTATCTTTTCGGTTGCTTACTGTTATTTAACTTAAATAACAAATAACCTATCTGTCCAGAACATGATACAAGTTACATTGTTTTTCCACTAAGTGTGGTTTTGACATCATCAAAAAGGGGGAAATTGTTGGGAACCCCATAACATATTCTAAGTTTTGATGATGCTGTTTCAAAACACACTTGGTATTATACATGTTCTGTACCTTTTCTCTATTGATTTCAGAATAACAGATAGTCGAAGGTTC
>JAPKLX010000408.1:149311-175034 GCA_026898415.1 Leonotis leonurus | reverse complement strand
AATCAATTCACGCCAATCAACAAACGGCTAGAAATTCAAATTCAAAGCCTATATATATTTGGAGTTTTTATAGTCTGATGAGTTACAAGTGCTACATAAAAGGAACATTCTCAAGCAACTCTAACTTACATCAGACAAAAGCTTCAAACCGTTCGTGATCGCAATCACACCTCGATTCAAGTCTGTCTTATCGAGAAAGGAAGGAGATCTTTGCTAGCTAGTAGTTTTCTAGTGGATTAACGTGAAGAAATCCTGTTTACAGTAGTTTTCTGTAAGTTGTAAAGGGACACGACCCTTATTCGTGCATAAGTTTCAATCAGATTTGTAATTGAAACTTGTGGCTCGTTCTCAGCGAGTATAAATAAGAGAGTATCCTAGTAGTGGATATCTAATCCAGTTTGGATTAGACCGTGGACGTAGGGGGTTTCCCGAACCACGTAAAATAACTGTGTTATTTACTTTCTGCATTTACATTCCGGTTGTTTTATTCACTATCTGTTACTCTCATACAAACTGCATTCTTAATCAATTCTCTAAATACTCGACTAAGATTTGAAAGGTTTTTTTTAATCAAAGAGCACCGACTAAGTCCACCATTATTCCGCACACAATACACAGTTGGAGAATAAGATTACTCTTACTTTCTGCTTTGTATTACTTACTCAAGAGACTCGGTCTGGACAGAACAAGATCGAGTAGGTAATCGATCTGGTCTGACACATTGAGCAATCTGTAATACAGAAAGCTTAAATCTCTCCTTTAAATTAGTCAAGTAAACTGAAAAGTTTGTGTATTTGGTGTATTCCCCCCCCCATACACCAAACCTAGCTCTTTCGGGACCAACATTCTTCAACTGCAGTAAGACGAGTGCTCTGTTGCTCGAACTCTTCTGGGTTAGGATACAGAAGGTCATTCAGGACTGCCATTTGATGTTTCTGCATCAGCTCCACAAATTTCTCATTTTCAAATTGGGCGAATTGAGAATGGATGGATAAGTCAGTATCTTCCTTCAACTGAGCAGCAAGTTGGATGCCTTTCTTTTCTACGGCAGCACTAATTTTTTCTTGTTGTTTGGCTAAAAGATCAGTTACAAGAGCAGTTGTCTTCTGATTTGTCTCTTCTATGTCGTTTAGATGAAGAGTGATCTTGGCCTGTTCAGCTTCATTCTGTAGACGATCATCATCTATCTTTTTATCAAGCTCCTTTCTGACTGATCTGAGCTTTCTTCGTATGTCTTCATCCATGTCGTTGACGTAATCTTTCTGATGTTTGTTGAAATCAGTGAGAATCTGGGTTGCCTTCTCTTGAAGTGAGTTGCATATATCAGTCATCTGATCTTCAACTCGAAGAGTGATCAGATTGTCCAGTTGATAGTTATTGAAGGTGTTGGGTTCTCTTTCCAAAAGCTCTTCCATGGTGTAGAAGTTGACATGTTTCTGCAGCTTCTGTGCAGCTCCTTGTGTGTATATGTCATTGCTTGGCTCGCCACCAATGTTCTGTCCGACTGGTTCATCATCACCAGAGTCAAGGTTGATGATTGGTGTTTTCTTGGCAGGCTTCTTGGATTGGGCTGCTCCCTGCTCTGGTTGGGGTGGTTGTTGTTCGGTTGGGACAGGTTCTTCCATCTGAGCATCAGTATGTGTTGTTTGCAGAGTGATATTCAAAGTTTCTGCCTCATGCTGCATGAGCGCAGAGATGAGTTGCTGGTAATCTGTTCTGAGTTCTGCTACTGAGTTGGCTTGAAGTAAACTGAGCAGAGTGGCCTCTTCCTTCTTTAGTTCGTCAATTGTCTTGATCTGAAGCAGAGCATCAAAGATATAGTACTCGCTGTCTTTGACCAGCAAGTAAAACTTGACGCGCTTGGCTGTTCCCAGGCTTTCTTGTAAGCGATGAATGCCAGGAAAGTCTTGCAGCACAGAGTGTTCTGCTTCATTTTCCAGCAGATGTATAACACCTTCTGCTTGGCGTTTCTTCTCCTCCTCTTCATCTGTAGATTCTCCTTCTTCTTCCTCCTCATCCTCACTTATTTTCTCCATTCTTTTTGGCGAGGGTGTGGGTGTTCTGGCTGGAGAAAAATCTTTCTCCTGATGTGGAGTATGGCTTGTTTCTGGTTCTACATCACCCGCTGGAGCCTCTGTTACCTCTGTTTCTGCCTGTGTTGCCTCCTTTTCTTGTTCTGTTGGCATGTGTTCTGTTTGTTCTGATTGTTCTGCAGCAGGTTCTGGTGGTGGTGGAGACTCTTGCATTTTTCGCAGTCTGCGTTTCTTCTGTTTAGGTTGAGATGCGGATGTCTCAGTCTCAACAGAGCTTCCTCGTTTGCGTGCCGCCTTTTCTTTTACCACTTTCTCCTTGGTAACTTTTTTCTTTCTTCTTTTCAACACCTTTAGCAGGTGGCATCCATGTAGGGTTAGAGCTGCCCATTTCCAGTGCTGCTACATGGTGCACCTCATCTGTTATTTTGTTGAAAAAGGCCGGCGAGAGTCCCAAAGACATTTCTAGCTGATGTTGATCTTTGGGTATGGAGAGGCTTGTGTTGAATTCGACAGCATCCTCCCATACTTGCTGTTTGAAGTATCGTTCCACCATCAGGCTGATTTTGGTGGAGTGACGTAGATTTCTCTTAACTTCTACTGAGGTTCCTCTTCCTCTGCTATCCTTGGTATAAGTAACTAGTTTTGCTTCCTTAGCCATCAGTTCGAACAGTACTCTGCTCCAGTTGACTCGGAGATTAAGGACAACAGCTGTGAGGATTCGGAATTTCTCAGGGGTTACCTAATCATACGATCCGCTATGGTTGAGAAAAATTCTCTGGACCATTTCGAGTAGTAACTTGAAGCCCGGTTGGAGTAAGGAGCGCTGAAACATTCTCCCAGTATATGAGATGGGTATTACCATCATGATTTCTACGGCCTCCTGCAGTTGTTTCAGAGTGATGTCGTCCAAGGTCAGACCTTCATCTTTCAACCGATACGCCTGGTTGATCATTTCGATGACATTGTATGGAGTTTTGCTCGTTCTATCACCGATTGGCATCAACACATTTGCTTCAAAGACACGTTTATCATTCTGCCATGTCAGATAGAATGTAGCCACTTGTTTTGCCAGAAACATGTTGGGATGAGAGGTGACAATATTGCAGAAACCTAATATCATAAGAACATACAGGGCAAATATATGCATATTCATCAGTTTATATGAACAAGTATGAATGTCCACATCTAAACAGTTAATTAGAGTGATGATACATTTTTAAGCAGATCATAAGAGAAATTAAAACAATACTCGTAGCAAGTTGCAGATATTAGGAAGATTTAATAAACTCAAGAACCTTTGCAACGTGTAACAATGGTAAAAATTTCTTCCAGTTTGCGAAATCCGTGAGTATCAAACACAACATAGGGTTCAGGCGAAAGAAATTTCTAAACCTCGGACACATGTTGAAGAAACAATGAAGTTTGGGGTGCCATAATAAAAAACGCAAGATGTTTTTGAGAAAAGATTTGCAGAGAAAAGGGAGTCTAGAAATTCGTAAGTGCTTAAGGAGAGTAGTGCTCAGTGCAATGAAAGTGAAGGTGAACAGTCCTGTGAGAGATATCGCATATATATAACAAAATAATCAATGGCGTAGATTAAGACGGTAAATAAATGAAGGGTTGGATGAGTATCTCCCTTTTTGATTTTCCCGCTTCAGTTGTATGTCTTGCCGCCTTTCCTTGCGTGTGATATACGCTCTAGATTCTAGGGTTGTAGGCGAGCGTGTCCGTATCTCACTCTCCACTGCAACTTGCCTTTTTCCTTTTCTTGCAGGGATTTTCTCGATCACAGTTCCCAAAGATGTGCTAATCATCACAAATATAGAAGATTTAGTAAATCTAGGTTTGAAAATATCTTTGTAGACTGCAATCTCGGAGATTAATTATGAAAAGTGACGTCTTTTATCTAGGACGCTTGAATTTCCTCAATAGTTCCCCCTTGACTTAGTAATTAAGAAATAATTTCCACGTGGCAGTTTCTTCAATTAGTAAATTATGACGCGTGAGGTTCTTTATTTCCATCTTGTTATTCTTTCATTCTGTAAAAACATTCTGTTGTTGAATATTCTGGTGACCATCTGTTGTTGTCTTTGTGTTAGACAATCTGTTTTTGTCTTTCTGTTAGACAATCTGTTATTGTCTTTCTGTTAGATTATCCAGATTTAGTAATCCAAGCTTTCCACATAACATCTTAAATCTATCTTCTGGTAGAGCTTTAGTTAAAATGTCAGCACGTTGGATATCTGTGTGAATTTTCTTGATCTGGATATGTTTTCTCTCCACATGATCTCTGATAAAGTGATCTCACATCAACATGTTTGCATCTTGTATGAAGTACTGGATTCTGTGTTATTGCAATTGCACTTGAACTGTCACAGAATATGGGTATCTCCTTTACTTCGATCTCGTAGTCTCTTAGTTGCTGCTTCAACCATAAGATTTGTGCACAACAACTTCCAGCAGCCATATATTCTGCTTCGGTTGTTGATGTGGCGACAGATGTCTGTTTCTTTGAGAACCAAGATATCACTTTGTTTCCAAGAAACTGACATGTTCCAGAAGTAGACTTTCTGTACAGTTTGCATCCTGCATAATCTGAATCAGAATAGCCTGTTAATTCAAAATTGTCTTCACATGGATACTATAATCCTACATGGGTTGTTCCCTTAAGATATCTTAGTATCTTCTTAGCTGCTTCCATGTGAGACTCTTTGGGATTTGCTTGATATCTTGCTCATACACCTACTGCAAAAGTGATGTCAGGTCGACTGGCAGTTAGGTATAGAAGTGATCCTATGATCCCTCTGTATTGAGTAATGTTAGCTGGTTTTCCTTCTGGATCTGGATCGATTTTCCCATTGGTCTGCATTGGGATTTTCACTAGGTTACTGTCTTTTAACCCAAATTTGGTCAGCAGATCGTTGATATATTTTGTCTGATTAATAAAGATACCATCTGGAAGCTGCTTGACCTGCAAACCTAAAAAGAAGCTCATTTCTCCCATCATGGACATTTGGTACTTATTTTTCATAAGTTCTGCAAATTTGTCACACAGATAGGTAGATTGAGATCCAAAAATGATGTCATCTACGTAGATCTGGACTAAGAGAATGTTTTCTTTGACTTTGATGATAGACAAAGTCTTGTCAACAGATCCTCTTCTGAATCTAGATTCTAGTAGGAAAGTTGATAAGGTCTCATACCAAGCTCTAGGGGCTTGTTTTAGACCATAGACTGCCTTAGCTAGTCTGTATACTTTCTGATCTGGATCTGCTTCTTCAAATCCAGGTGGCTGTTCCACATATACTTCTTCTTTAAGGATACCATTGAGGAAAGCACTTTTGACATCCATCTGGTATACCTTGAACCGTTTATGAGCAGCATATGCTAGAAATAGCCTTATAGCTTCTAATCTAGCTACTAGTGCGAATGTTTCATCAAAATCAATACCTTCTTGTTGATTATAGCCTTTAGCTACCAATCTGGCTTTGTTTCTGACTACTTCACCATTCTCATCTTGTTTATTTTTGAACACCCATTTTACACCTATCACACCTTGGTGTTTGGGTCTGTCCACGAGATACCAGACTTCATTCCTTTTGAACTCATTGAGTTCTTCTTGCATTGCAGTTATCCAATCTGCATCTTGAAGTGCTTCATAAGCATCAGATGGCTCCATGCGAGAGAGGTAATAGCTTAACAATGCACTCTCTCCATGTATTCTTCTGGTCTTCACATGATCTGATGGGTTCCCAACGATCTGTTCTGGTGGATGATCTTGTATCCATCTCCTTCTCCTGGTCATCTCTTCATCAGATATCTCAGGATCAGGTTGATCTGTTGGTTCCTCAAATTCAGGGTGTGCTGTTGATGTAGTTTGAAATGGATTCTCATCTGGACTTTCTTCTGGATTTGGATTTTCATGTTGATCATCATTTGTAATAATTGTTTCATTGTCTTCTGTTAATGATCTGTTTTCATCCAGATCATGTTGTGATATTCCCCCTTGCTATATGATCTCTTCAGCAACGGGTGGAGTGACAATTTCTTCATCCTCACTTTTTGAATTCCAGATAAGAATATCTTCAAGTAATAGTTCATTCATCCTTCTGGTAGTCACTTGATTTTCTGTCTGCTTTTCATCTAGTGACCTGTACGCAACAGTAGACTCATCAAAAACAACATGAGGTGTTACCTCCACAATATGAGAGTTCTTATTGTAAACTCGATAAGCTTTACTAACATCAGAATATCCTAAGAATATTCCATGGTCAGTTTTGCTATCAAAAGTTTTCAATTGTGATTTCCCATTATTGTGTATGTAACACAAACAACCAAAAGTACGAAAATAAGAAATCTTAGGCTTTCTGCTGTTCCATATCTCATATGGTGTTTTTCCATGTCTGAGTGTGATGGATGATCTGTTTTGAGTGTAGCAGGTTGTGTAGATTGCTTCTGCCCAAAATTTCTTTGGTAGATTGGTTGCATTGAGCATTGTCCGAGCTGCTTCTTTGAGTGATCTGTTTCTCCTCTCAACAAATCCATTCTGTTGAGGAGTTCGAGCAGCAGATATTTGATGAGTAATTCCCATCTTGTTGCAGTATGCTTCAATCTTCTGGTTGAGAAATTCTATTCCTCGATCTGTTCTGATAGAGGTTATACTCATCTCTTTTTGTTTGATGATCTTGTTCAGAAAATTAGGGAGTTTGTCTAGAGTCTCTTTCTTCTTTAACAGAAAGATGACCCAAGTGAATCTTGAGTAATCATCTATGATTACCAATGTGTATTTTCTAACATTTATGCTTAGTGGCTTGACTGGTCCAAACAGTTCAAGATGTAACAGCTCCAGTATCCTTGATGTTGAGTGAGCTGTTTTGCTTGTAAACGATGTTCTGGTTTGCTTTCCAGCTTGACAAGCATCACATATGTGATCTTTATCATACACTTGATCTGGTAGACCTTCCACTAACCTTTCCTTGGCAATCCTATTGATTGACTTGAAGTTTAGATGGCTTAATCTCCTATGCCATAACCAGCTGGTTTCTGATACAGTCTTAGTGACTAAACAGGTCTCGATTTGGTTTGTCCACTGGATAATGTATAATCTATCCTGCAGTTTACCGGTAAGGAGTATTTCATCTCCTTCCTTATTCTTCACCAGACAGTTGTTAGTATAAAAAACAATCTGATTACCGTTAGCACAGAACTGACTTACAGAAAACAGATTGTGACTAAGTCCCTCAACATATGATACATTTGTGATAGTCGTCTTGCCAACTTTGATATTTCCATATCCTCTGGTATATCCTTTTGAATTGCATCCAAAAGTAACCTGTGGTCCTGGTTTCTCTATGTAGTCTGATAGTAGGTTCTTATCACATGTCATGTGTTTTGAACAACCGCTATCTATTATCCAGATTCTTCCTCTTGCTACCTTACTCCTTCTTGCAGTTCTTTGATCCTGTAATTAATCAAACTTAGCTACCCTTTCAACGTTTGGGTGCTTGATTATTAGCAAATATTACTTTTCGAATCCAGAACATTTTAGGGTTAGGAACAGAAATATAGCTGGTAATGATGTTCCCCTCATTGTCAACTTTAGATAGAGTGTGAATTTCAGATGGATGAAATCGTTCTGTTTCACAATTCTTCAAGCTCTTTTTATTATGAGCTGTCCTGTTGACAATTTTTGTCCTGTTGACATTTTCTTTTTGAAGGAGATCTACTTCTGTGTAGTGAGCTAGTTGTCCCTTTGTTTGATGATACTGCCTGTTCTTCGCATCTTTTATTATCATCTTTTGAGGATAGCCTTTCTTGTTTTTCAAGTCCTTCACTTGATCTGGCATTTTCTTCCTTTCTGGTACAAAACTTATGGTTGCAGAAGATTTTTCTGAGTGACCTAGATATCCTAATCCAGATGTGCCCTTTTCCTGCATGTTGATTAGTAATTTGGCACGTTCATCACTTTTGTAAATCATTTCCTTGCCTTTCTTGATCTTCTCTTCAGCAACATTGTTTCTGGTAACCAGATCCTTAACTTTTGAATTAAGTGAGTGGATCTCACTGTCTTTTCTTTTGATCTGTTCCTCCAGATCGTTGATTTTAGCAACAAATTGTGTACTTGCAGTGCTCAAAATTTCTTCTGATTTCTTTAATCCTTCTTTCTCTTCAACAACTTCTCTAAACAGCCTTTATATGCTTGAGTAGCTTTTGAACATCTCATTGACTTTATCCCATGAGTATTCTGCTTGATCTTCACTTTCCTGTTCCAGATCGTTATTATTTGAGGAAGTTGAATAACAGGAATTTACCTCAACTTCATCTAGGCCGTTGTCCAGTCCCACATAGCATTCATTCCAGCTTTCTTCATCATCAGCAATGAAGGCTTCATCATTTTCTGAGCTACCATGGCTTTGCGTTCATATTTAAGCTTTCGGTCTCTTTTAGCTCTTAGATCTTCTCTTTGGCTTCTGGACAGATCAGGACAGTCTGTTTTGAAGTGACCTGTTCTGCCACATTCAAAGCAAGTGTAATCTGTAGAGCTAGAGGTCTTTGTTGTTTGAGCAGTCTGCTTTTTGGATTCATTCTTGTCATCAGATCGATCGTTGTCATGCTTCTTATAGAAGTTTTTCTTGTTATCCTTGTAGAAGCGTCTGTATTTCTTCGATCTGGTCTCCGTTTTGTCCATTCATTTGGCGATCATAGCGAACTCTTTTAAGAGTTTGTCATAGCCTTTTTCTTCATCTGGAGTAGCCAGCTCAGAAAGATCATCTGGTTTGCTCTTCGCTTTGAAGGCTACCTCTTTATCTTTCTTCGAGCTGCTTTCTCCCTTTTTGGACAGATGATCTGGTCCTCAAATTCTTTGAATGTCACACTCATGACCTTCAAGGTGATCAAATAGGGCTTCAGTGGACAATTCATGAAAATCTGCACGAAGGGGTTGCATTGCAGCATAGATCTCCCAGCTTGGTGGAAGAGCTCTAAGTACTTTCATGTTCTTCTCTCTTTGAGTATATTTGTTCTTTTTGAATGCAGATATCTCAAGGAGGATTCCAGTGAATCTCATCTTCATCTGCTCTATTGTCTCGTCTGGTTTCATTTTGAATTCATCATATTTGTTGCAGGCAAGAGATAGCTTGTTCTCAATCATTACTTTAGATCCTAGGGCTAGGTCTCTTAAGGCTTCCCACATCTCTTTGGCAGTGTCCAGATCTTGAATTTTAGCCAGATGTATGCCTTTGACCGTGCTGGAGATGATCCCTTTGGCAAAATCATCAAGATTTGCTTCTCTCCTTTCTTCAGAAGTGTATTTTCTGGGATCCTTTAGCACAGATTCTTTGACCACTCCTGTATAAGTGATACGAGTAGTTTCTTCTGTAATTGCCAATGGACCTTCTTCGATTACTTTCCACATCAAACAGTGATGTGCTTTGAGGCACATTTTGATTCTGAAGCTCCACTCTCTGTAACCTTGGATAGAGAATTCTTCGCATGCCCTGATAACAGATGATTCCATAGCAGATAGTATGCACGTGAATGAAAAAGATTTTCCTAGATCTATTCAAGTTGACCACGCAAGTTTTATCCCTGTGAAACAAAACAATGGTCGTTTGAACCACTGCTCTGATACCACTTGTTGGTCCCGGAAGAGCAAGGTTTGGTGTATGGGGGGGGGAATACACCAAATACAAACTTTTCAGTTTACTTGACAAGTTAATAGAGAGATCAAGCTATTCTATATAAGAAATTGCTTGGAAGGTGACTAGACAGGTCGATGTGTAGATCGATAGCAATTATAGTCCAAACATATTACTCTCTTAGTGAAAACACTTAGCTAATAATAAGAATGATCCTATTACTTTCTGAGTGTTGAGTGAGTGCGGAATAATGGTGGATTTAGTCGGTGCTCTTTGTTTAGAAAATCTTTTAAAACTTAATCGAGTATTTAGGGAATTGATTAAGAATGCAGCTTGTATGAGAGTGACAGGTAGTGAATAAAACAACTGAAAAATGCAGAAAGTAAATAGCGCAATTATTTTTACGTGGTTCAGGAAACCCCCTACGTCCACGGTCTAATCCAAACTAGATTAGATATCCACTACTAGGATACTCTTCTTATTTATACTCGCTGAGAACGAGCCACAAGTTCCAACCACAACTAGATTGAGACTTATGCACGAATAAGGGTCGTGTCCCTTTACAACTTACAGAAAACTACTATAAACAGGGTATCTTCACGTTAATCCACTAGAAAACTACTAGCTAGCAAAGATCTCCTTCTTCTCTCGATAAGACAAACTTGAATCGAGGTTGGGTTGATGTGATTGTGATCACAAATGGTTTGGAGCTTTTGTCTGACGTGAGATAGAGATGCTTGAGAATATTTCTTCAATATAGCGCTTGTATATTTTTTTTTCAGACTTTAAAACACCAAATATATATAGGCTTCGAATTTGAAAGTGACGATTGTGAGCCCGCAGTGAGAGCCATTGTTTTCTTCTTGGTGAAGGTGCCTCTTGCTTCTAAATTCATCTCATAGGTTTTGAAAGAATTCATGAGGTCTGTGAACTCAAGTGCATTCACACCTTGTGTTGTTTCAATGGCTCTTAACTTCATATCAAACCTAGGTGGCAATGTGCGAAGTGCTTTGGAGACAAGAACTTTGTTGCTCAGTGGGTCTCCTAGATCTTGACACTCGTTTGAAATGTCAAGAATCCTTTTCATGTAGCTAGAGATATCTTATTCTTCCTCCATCTTCATATTCTCGAATTGAGCGGTGAGAATACGTACACGTGACTGCTTGACGCTGTTGTCACCCTCACAGTGCCTTTGGAGAATATCCCAAGCATCTTTCGCACGCATACAGTTCTTAATTAGTTTAAACATGTTTGCATCGACTGCTGAGATTATAGCATTCAGTGCTCGATCATCAAATGTGGAAGCTTCAATTTGATCACGTGACCAGGAGCTTTGTGGTATTGGTACTACATCACCATCTGCGTCAGTTTGTTTTGGTGGTGACCACCCATTCTCCACAGACATCCATGCTCTTCCGTCTAGAGACTTAATGTAAGAGCGAGTACGTGTCTTCCAGTAAGAGTAATTCGAGCCATCCAAGATTGGAGGTCGAAATGCTCCATTGCTATTTGGATCCATCATCGCGTTAGAGTCGTGATACGGTCAGGACCACACTTAGTGTGTCGAGTGATCGCTCTGATACCACTTGAAAGTGTATCAACCTACTCTAAGTGATTATATGCGGAAGCTAAAGTAGAAGACACGGGATAATTTTTGCGGAGGTTATTAATTAATAACCTACACGGAGGCTTTACGCTCGAAAAGAATAATCAAAAGAAATGTCGAGCTATTACAATGTTGAACACAACAACAACTACAACACTATCACTAAAACTACTAAATTTATGCTCTTACAAGTTAAGAAGTATACATAATCAAATATATGAATTTAATATGAAAATGTGTCTATCTAACCGTGTCTAACTAAATGAAAGAATTCAATTATTTATAGATAGACTACATGGGCTTGAATCCATAAGAGTAGTAACTGTTCGGCCCATGTCTCCATAATTCTCGCATTGTTGGGAACCCCACAGATAATTTAAGTTTTGATGATGTTATCTCGAAAACACACTTAATATTATTCATGTTCTGTATTATTTCTATTTTGTTTGTTTGTAACAGATGAAAGCTGAAGCAAGTCTAAGCAACAGAAAGCTGAAGCAAGTCTAAGCAACAGAAAGCTGAAGCAAGTCTAAGTACCAGAAAGTTGGAGCAAGACAATTTTTAAACAGAAAGTTGAACCAGAAAGCTTCAAACAGAAAGATGAAAGAAGTCTCAGACAGAAAGCTGGACCGGATGAACCAGCAAGTCTTAAACAGAAAGCTGAACCAGCAAGTCTTAGACAGAACGCTGAACCAGCAATTCTTAGATAGAAAGCTGAACCAGCATGTCTTAGACAGAAAGCTGAACCAGGAATTCTTAGACAGAAAGCTGAACCAGCAAGTCTTAGACAGAAAAGTTGAACCAGCAAGTCTTAGACAGAAAAGTTGAACCAGCAAGTCTAGGACAAAAAGTTGGAGCAAATCAACTTTAACAGAAAGTTGTTCAACCAGAAAGCACTCAACCAGTGTTCAACCAGAAAAGCATTAAAACCAGAAAGGGCGTAACCAGAAGGTTCCAACCAAGACAGAAAGAGTTGAACCAAACCTGTCAATGATGGTAACAGATCAATAGAGCTATCAAAACCACCAGATGACAATGCCCCTCTCATCATATCTCTTACCACGTCAATATTAAAGTTCATCCATCGAGAATTGGAAAGAGAGTCACTGATTGACACGAAGAAGGAAAGTAATCACAGTTGATCTGTTTTCCATTCATAGAAGATTCAGTCAACGACCCTACAAGGAAAGTAGAGATATGATTGATTGGCAATCCACAAATCAAATCACGCCAATCAACAAACGGCTAGAATTTCAAAAATTCAAAGCCTATATATGTTTGGAGATTTAAAGTCTGAAAAAAGTGAGAGATATATTACTGAAACATACTCAAGCATTCTATCACACATCTGACAAAAGCTTCAAACCGTTCGTGATCGCAAACACACCTCGATTCAAGTCTGTCTTATCGAGAGAGGAAGGAGATCTTTACTAGCTAGTAGTTTTCTAGTGGATTAACGTGAAGGAATCCTGTTTTACAGTAGTTTTCTGTAAGTTGTAAAGGGACACGACCCTTATTCGTGCATAAGTTTCAATCTGCTTTGTAACTGAAACTTGTGGCTCGCTCTCAGCGAGTATAAATAAGAGAGTATCCTAGTAGTGGATATCTAATCCAGTTTGGATTAGACCGTGGACGTAGGGAGTTTCCCGAACCACGTAAAATAACTGTGTTATTTACTTTCTGCATTTATATTCCAGTTGTTTTATTCATTTTTCTGTCACTCTCATACAAACTGCACTCTTAATCAATTCTCTAAATACTCGACTAAGATTTGAAAGGTTTTCTAATCAAAGAGCACCGACTAAGTCCACCATTATTCCGCACACAATACACTGTTAGAAAATAAGATCACTCTTACTTTCCGCCTTGTATTACTCACTTGAGAGATTCTGCTTGGACAGAATAAGATTGATTTGATAGTCAATCTGGTCTGTCACGTTGAGCAATCTGTAATCCAGAAAGCTTAAGTCTCTCTCCTTAATTAGTCAAGTAAACTAAAAAGTTTTTGTTTGGTGTATCCCCCCCCCCCATACACCAAACCTTGCTCTTTCGGGACCAACACGCATTCTGTTGTTGTGCTCCGCAAATCTGCCTGGAATTGTGGAACTACTTCAATCTGTTGTTGACCCGAGATTTGTGGAAATAGAATTCCACTTAGCATAAAACTCTCAACTGCTTAGTAAGACTTGGTCTTCCTTCTAGTCTCCGTGCACCCTTCACGTCTCCTTGCATCTGCCAAGTCATCCTTCCACGTGGCTGTCGAGTTGGATGCTTATGTTGCGTCAGAACCTAGGTCAACATTCCTGTGCAGAACACAAAAACACACATGTTAGGTCAACATTACAGATAACAATATATCTTAAATACCTAACAGACTGAGTCGCTTGTGCTATAACTAGCTTATATCATAGATTGTCTTAGTAACTAGACATGTCTCAATCTGGTTTGTCCACTGCAAAATGTACAATCTATCCAACAATTTCCCGGTAAGAAGAATTTCATCTCCTTCCTTATTTTTCAAAAAATAGTTGTTAGCATAAAAAGCAATCTGATTTCCATTTGCACAAAATTGGCTAACAGAAAACATATTATGACTAAGGTCCTCAACATAAGATACATTAGAGTTAGTGGTCTTGCCAATCTTTACATTACCATTTCCTCTAGTATAACCTTTTGAGTTACAACCAAAGGTCACATGTGGACCTTGTGTTTCCACATAATCAGATAGCAGACTCTTGTCGCATGTCATATGCTTCGAACAACCGCTATCAATAATTCAGATTGATCCTCTTGCTACGTCACTCCTTCTTGCGGTTCTTCGATCCTGCAATTACATAGATTTAGATACATTAGTGATGGTGGTCTTGCCAATCTTGATATTACCATATCCTCTAGTATAACCTTTTGAGCTACAACCAAAGGTTACCTGTGGTCCTTCTCTTTCCACATAATCTGATAGAGAGTTCTTGTCACATGTCATATGCTTCGAACATCCACTATAAATGATCCAGATAGTTCCTTTTGCTACTTGTCCTCTTCTTGCAGCTCTTCGATCCTGCAATTATATAGTCTTAGCTACCCTTTCAACGAGTGGGTGTTTGGTTAGTAGCAAATGTTACTTTAGGAACCTAGATTATATTAGTGTTAGGAACACATACGTAACAGGTAATTTGTCTTCCTATATCATCTGTTCTTGCTATGGCTTTGTAAACAGGTGGATGGTTTCTCTCAACATTATCCCAGTTGATCTTCTTCTTCTTGGTTGATGATGTTCTGGTAGGGAACTCCTATTTTTGGTGTCTATTAGTCTTGACATAGTGAGCAGGGTGCCCTTTCATTTGATAGTACTTCTTGTCTCCTGCTTCCTTCATCATCATCTTCTGGGGTTGATTCTTCTTGTTCTTTAGATCTTTGACTTGATCTAATATGTTCTTCCTTTCTGCAACGAATTCGATCTCACTAGGTTTTCCAGTATATTCTAGACTAGTTGCTCCTCTTCTCTGCATGTCAATGATCATACCAGCTCGTTCTTGGCTTTTGTTAATCTTGCTCATGTTCTCCATGGTCTTCTTCAGTTTTTCTTCAACAACTTCTTTTCTGTTGATCATGTCCTTCACATTCAAGTTGAGTGAGTAAATTTCTGCATCTTTGGTCTTGATCTATTCTTCCCAATTGTAC
This sequence comes from Leonotis leonurus, assembly GCA_026898415.1. Taxonomy (NCBI): domain Eukaryota; kingdom Viridiplantae; phylum Streptophyta; class Magnoliopsida; order Lamiales; family Lamiaceae; genus Leonotis; species Leonotis leonurus. The sequence continues at coordinate 160,080 of JAPKLX010000408.1, read as the reverse complement.
AGTTGAGCAGAAAATTTGATGTTTGTTTCACTCAAAATATTCACTGTCTCGTTCAACTTGTCATTCTCCTTAGTAACTTCAGAGAATAAATTCTTTATGCTTGTGTAGCTTTTGATAATCTCATTGATCTCTTCCCAGGAGACTTCGTGTTCATCTTCATTTCCAGAATCATATATAGGATTGTTTGATGACATACAAATATGACAATTTACATCGATCTGGTCGAGTCCATTATCAATTCCCATGTAGCATTAATCCCAATCTTCTTCTATGTCTTCCACATAGCATGCCTCATCATATTCTGATGAACTGTCAGAGAGATGACTCGAGCTGTTTGAGTCCTCTTCAGCCAGCATGGCTTTGCATTGAGATTTTAGCTTTCGATATCTTTTGGCTCTTAGCTCTTCTCTCTGCCTCTAAGATACATCAGGACAATATGTCTTGAAGTGACCTGTTCTGCCACAGCCATAACACGTATAATCAATAGAGTTAGATGTTTTACCATTACTCTTTACTTCGCCTTTGCTATCAGATCGATCTTGATCTCTGTTCTTCTTATATCTACTTGTTGGGAACCCCAAAGTATTTTGATTTTGATGATGATCTCTCGAAACACACTTAGTCTTAGCTTTAATTAGTGTCAAACTATTCTACATGTTAACAGATCACTACGCATAAAGTGAATTCTGATAGAGAACAGATCAGGAGATGACTTAGCATATAAAGGAAATATTCCTATAGAAGTCACTTGAATAATATTATAGGTTGAAGACTAAGACATTTTTTTCAAAGAGAAGAAATCGATCTGCAATGACAGTCATCGACCAGATCACCGACCAGATCGTTGATCATAGCGAAGCACCAGATCGATAGAGTCATCAAACCACCAGATGACATCACTCTACACATCATATCCATTTGCCACGTCAATATTGAAATCACTCCATATAGGTTTGGAAAAAGAATCCTTGATTGACACGAAGAAGGAAAGTAATCACTATCGATCTGCTTTCCATTCTTAGAGGATTCAGTAAACGTTTCTACGAGGCAAGAGCAGATATGATGGACATCATTGATTGGCAATCTACAACCCATCCCAAGCCAATCAACAAACGACTAGAATTTCAAATTCAAAGCCTATATATATTTGGAATTCAAAAGTCTGAAAATTGAGAGATACGTGTACTACATCGAAAAAAACACTTTCAAGCAATCAATTTCTATGTCATACTAAAACTTCAAACAGTTTGTGATTCTAAATCACACCAACCCAACCTCGGTTCAAGTCTGTCTTATCGAGAGAAAGGAGATCACTCTGCTAGCTAGTAGTTTTCTAGTGGTAATGTAGAGGTAATCTGTTAAAGGGACACGACCCTTATTCGTGCATAAGTTTCAAACCAGATTGTGTTTGAAACTTGTGGCTTGTTCTCTGCGAGTTTAAAGAAGGAGAGTATCTTAGTAGTGGATAATCTGATCTAGTTTTGATCAGATCATGGACGTAGGGATTTCCTGAACCACGTTAAACAACTGTGTCATTTATCTTTCTGCATATTTATATTCAGTTGTTCATTTATTCTAACCCTTGCACTATCATTTAAACTGCATCTCAATCAATCTGCTTTAACGATCTGGATCATAATTAAGGTTTTAAATATAAGAGCACCAACTAAGTCCACCATATTTCCGCACACACAATACTTTGAAAATAATAAGATCACTCTTATTATTGTCTAAGTATTTACACTAGAGAGCAACCTGTTTGGATTGATCTGCTATCGATCTGTCGATCGATCTGGTCAGTCATCTTTCGAGCAATTTCTTCTTTAAGAATAGCTTGAACTCTCTGATAATCAACCAAGTAAACTGAAAAGTTTGAGTTTGGTGTATCCCCCCCCCCCTATACACCAAACCTTGCTCTTTCGGGATCAACTAGTGGTATCAGAGCAGTGGTTCATAAGACCATTGTTTTTGTTTTACAGGATTAATACCTGCATGGTCAACTTGAATAGATCTAGGAAAACCTACTTTCATTTACGTGCATATTATTTGCTATGAAATCTTTAGTTGTTAGGGCTTGTGAAGAATTCTCCATCCAAGGATATAGAGAATAGAGTTTCAGAATCAAAACAACACTCAAAGCCCATCACTATCTGATGTGGAAAGTAATAGAAGAAGGTCCACTACATATTACAGAAGAAAAGACTGTAACTACTTCAACTGGAGTAACAACACAGATAGTACCTAAAGATCCAAGAAAATACACCTCAGAGGAACGTCGCGAAGCCAATCTGGATGACTTTGCAAAGGGAATCATATCTAGCACAGTCAAAGGCGTACATCTGGCCAAAATCCAATATCTGGATACTGCCAAAGAGATGTGGGAAGCCTTAAGAGACTTATGTCTAGGATCTGAAGTCATGATTGAGAACAAGCTGTCTCTTGCCTGCAACAAATACGATGAATTCAAAATGAAACCAGGCGAGACCATTGAACAAATGAAAATAAGGTTCACTGGAATCCTACTTGAGATATCAGCATTCAAAAAGAACAAATATACTCAAAGAGAGAAGAACATGAAAATACTCAGAGCACTTCCACCTAGCTGGGAGATATACGCTGCAATGCAACCACTTCGTGCTGACTTCAATGAACTCTCTACAGAAGCTCTATTTGATCATATTGAAGGCCATGAATGTGATTCAAAGAATTCGTGGATCAGATCATCTGTCCAAAAAGGCAGAAAGCAGCTCAAAGAAGCACAAAGAAGTAGCCTTCAAAGCGAAGAGCAAAACAGATGAACCTTCTGATTCTACTGCACCAGATGAAGAGAAGAGTTACGACAAACTGATAAAAGAGTTTGCTATGATTACTAAACGTATGGACAAGATGGAGATCAGATCAAAGAAATCTACAAGAAACGCGACAATGATCAATCTGATAGCAAGGATGAGTCAAAACAATAGATAGGTAAAATCTCTAACATATCTAACTCAACAGATTATACCTGCTTTGGTTGTGGGAGAACAGGTCACTTCAAAACAGATTGTCCTAATCTGTCCAAAAGCCAAAGAGAAAAGTTAAGAGCAAAAAGAGATCGAAGACTCAAATATGAGCACAAGGCCATGCTAGCTGAAGAAGAATCGAGCAGCTCAAGCCATTTTTCAGATAGCTCATCAGAGAATGATAAAACATTCTATGCTAATGAAGAAGAAAGCTGGGATGAATGCTATATGTGACTAGACAACGGTCTGGATGAAGTCGAGGTGAATTCTTGTAATACCAACTCCTCAAATGATAATGATCTGGAACAGGAAATAAAAGATTAATCTGAATACTCATGGGAAGAAGTTAATGAGATGTTCAAAAGCTATTCGAGCATCAAGAGACTATTCAGAGAAGTTGTGGAAGAAAATGATAGGCTAAAGAATTCTGAATAGATATTGAGCACATCAAATACACAACTCGTTGCCAAAGTTACCGATCTGGAAGAACATATCAAGGGAAAAGATTGAGAGATCAATTCACTAAATTCAAAGGTTAAGGATCTCATCACAAGAAACAATGTTGCCGAAGAAAGAATAAGGAAAGGCAAAGAAATGATCTACAAAAATGATGAACGTGCTAAACTGCTAGTTAATCTGCAACAAAGAGGCACAGCTGGATTAGGATATCCAGGCCACTCGAAAAAGCCTTCGGAAACTACAAGATTTGTACCTGAGAGAAAGCAAATACCAGATCAAGTAATAGATCTGAAGAACAAGAAAGGTCGTCTACGGAAGATGATGATAAAAGAAACAAGGTACAGACAATACTACCCAACAAAGGGTCAACCAGCTCATTATATAGAAACAGATTATGTACATAAAAAGAATGTCAACAGGACATCACCCAACAAAAATGTCAACAGGACATTACCTATTGAGAAAAGAATGAAGAATGATGAAATGGAAAGATACCATCCATTTAAATTTCATTCCCTATCTTGAGTTGATGACAATGGAAACACAATTACTTGCTATATATCTATTCCTAACACAAAAATGTTCTGGGTTCCAAAAGGAACATTTGCTAATAACCAAGCACCCAAACGTTGAAGGGTAGCTAAGTTTAACTAAATGCAGGACCAGGAGACTGCAAAAAGTAACAAGATAGCAAAAGGAACAATCTGGATAATTGATAGTGGATGTTCGAAGCACATGACATGTAACAAGAACTTACTATCAGATTACGTTGAAAAACCAGGACCACATGTCACCTTTGGATGTAACTCAAAAGGATAGACCAGAGGATATGAAAATATAAAGGTTGGCAAGACCACCATCTCAAATGTATCATATGTTGAGGGTCTCAGCCACAATCTGTTTTTGGTAAGTCAATTTTGTGCAAATGGTAATCAGATCATCTTTGATACTAACAACTACTTTGTGAAGAACAAGAAAGAAGATGAGACACTCCTTACCGGAAAATTGTAGGACATGTTATATATTATCCAGTGGACAGACCAGATCGAGACCTGCTTAGTTACTAAAACTGTATCTAAAACAAGCTGGTTATGGCACAAGAGATTGAGTCATCTAAATTTCAAGTCAATCAACAAGATTGTAAAAGAAAAATTGGTGGAAGGTCTACCAGATCAAGTATATGACAAAGATCATATATGTAATGCATGTCAAGCTGGAAAGCAGACCAGATCATCATTTACAAGCAAAACAGCTCACTCAACATCAAGAATACTGGAGCTTTTGCATCTAGATCTGTTTGGACCAGTAAAACCACTAAGCGTAAATGGAAGAAAGTACACCTTAGTAATCATAGATGATTACTCAAGGTTCACCTGGGTCATCTTTCTAGTAAAGAAGAAAGAAATACTAGGCAAAACTGCCCGATTTCCTACACAAGATCACCAAACAGAAGGAGGTGAGTATAGCTACTATCAGAACAAATCGAGGAACAGAATTTCTCAACCAAAAGATTGAAGCATACTGCAATAAAATGGGGATCACTCATCAAACTTCAGCTGCTAGAACACCTCAACAGAATGGAGTTGTTGAAAGGCGAAACAGATCACTAAAAGAAGCAGCCCGTACTATGCTAAATGCTACCAATCTACCCAAGAAATTCTGGGCTGAAGCTATTTACACATCCTGCTACACTCAGAACAGATTATCAATTACACTCAGACATGGAAGGACACCATATGAGATCTGGAACAATAGAAAGCTTAAGATCAATTACATAATAATGGGAAATCTCAATTGAAGACTTTTGATAGCAAAACTTATCCTGGAATATTTTTAGGATATTTCTGATGTCAGTAAAGCCTATCGAGTCTACAATAAGAACTCTCATATTGTGGAGGTAACACCTCATGTTGTTTTTGATGAGTCTATCGTTGAGTACAGGTCACAAGATGATAAACAGACAGAAAACCAGATGACTACAAGAAAGATAAAGAGATCAATACTCCACCTATTACTGATGAAATCATACAGCAAGGGGGAATAATCCAACATGAACCGGATGAAAATAGATCACTAAATGAAAGCAATGAAACCATCATTGCAGATGATGATCAACCTGAAAATTTAAATCCAGAAACAGGAGCAGATGAGAATCCATTCCAAGCTTCATCAACAGCTCACACTGAATTTGAGGAACCAATAGATCAACCTGATCCTAAGATATCTGATGAAGAGATGACCAGGAGAAGGAGATGGATACAAGATCATCCACCAGAACAGATTGTTGGGAACTCATCAGATCGTGTGAAGACCAGAAGAATGCATGGAGAAAGTGCCTTGTTAAGCTGCTATCTATCTCGCATTGAACCATCTGATGCTCATGAAGCACTACAAGATGCAGATTGGATAACAGCAATGCAAGAAGAACTTAATGAGTTCAAAAGAAAAAAGGTCTGGCATCTCGTGGACAGACCCAAACACCAAGTAGTAATAGGTGTAAAATGGGTGTTCAAAAATAAACGAGATGAGAATGGTGAAGTAGTCAGAAACAAAGCCAGATTAGTAGCTAAACGCCATAATTAACAAGAAGGCATGGATTTTGATGAAACATTTGCACCCGTAGCCAGACTAGAAGCAATAAGGTTGTTCTTAGCATATGTTGCACACAAAAGGTTCAAGGTATACTAGATGGATGTCAAAAGTGCTTTTCTAAACGGTATCCTTGAAGAAGATGTTTATGTGGAACAGCCACCTGGATACGAGGAAGCAGATCCAAACCAGAAAGTATACAGACTAACAAAAGCAGTCTATGGTCTAAAACAAGCTCCTAGAGCTTGGTACGAAACATTGTCCATATTTCTACTAGAATCTAGATTCAGAAGAGGATCGGTTGACAAGACCTTGTTCATTATCAAAGTTAAAGAGAATATCATTTTAGTACAGATCTATGTAGATGATATCATATTTGGATCCCAGTCTACTTATTTATGTGATAAATTTGCTGAACTTATGAAAAATAAGTATCAAATGTCCATGATGGGCGAGATGAGTTTCTTTCTAGGTTTGCAGGTCAAGCAGTTACCAGATGGCATCTTTATTAATCAAGCTAAATAAATTCATGATCTGCTAACTAAATTTTGAGTGAAAGACAGTAAACCTGTCAAAATTCCAATGCAGACCAATCGAAAAATTGACCTTGATCCAGAGGGAAAACCAGCAAATATTACTCAATACAGAGGAATCATAGGATCACTACTCTACCTAACTGCCAGTTGACCTGATATTACATTTGCAGTAGGAGTATGTGCAAGATATCAAGCAAACCCCAAAGAGTCTCACATGGAAACAGCCAAGAAGATATTAAGATATCATAAGGGAACAACTCACATTGGATTATGGTATCCTTGTGAAGACAACTTTGAGCTAACTGGATATACAGACTCGGATTATGCCGGATGCAAGCTGGACAGAAAATCACATCTAGTACATGTCAGTTTTTAGGAAATAAACTGATCTCTTGGTTCTCAAAGAAACAGATATCTGTGGCCACATCAACCATAGAAGCTGAATATATGGTAGCTGGGAGTTGTTGCGCTCAAATACTCTGGTTAAAGCAACAACTCAAGGATTACGAGATCGATGTCAAGGAGATACCAATTTTCTGTGATAGTTCAAGTGCAATAGCAATCACACAAAATCCTGTCGTACATACCAGATGCAAACATGTAGATGTGAGACGTCACTTTATAAGGGATCATGTTGAAAGAAAACATGTACAGATCGAGAAAATACATACTGAAATACAGAGAGCAGACATTCTTACTAAAGCATTACCAGAAGAATGATTCAAGATGCTTTGTGGAAAATTAGGATTGTTAAATCTGGAAGAGAGGACCAGATTGATATAGTCCAGATTGATGAAGAACAGATCACGTAAAATTCCAACCGGGAATTGACACCAGATCATCAAAATGCAAATTAATGATCAACAGATCGATTAAAATTCAACGGGAATTATTAACAGATCATGGTGGATTCAATGTTCAACATATCAACCTAGAGCAGATAATATGAGAATAAGATTCCAACCAGTTATTATTAACAGATCATCACACAAGAATGATGTCCAAGATGGAATGTAGTATAAACAGATTGATAGTGGTGATAACAGATCATTAATAAGGAGATTGACTACAACAGATGACTAGAAGCCACGTGGAAATTAATTTCAAGAAATTAATTATCTCGTTACTTAGTCAAGGGGAATGTCAGTAGAATAAATCTAATTATGGCGATTATATCAATTTTAAATCATAGCCTTTATGTCTAAATTCTGACATAATATACCAAATCTTTTATTTTTGTGATGATTAGTACTGTGTTTGGGAACTGTGATCGCGAAGATATTTACCATATCAAGAAAAAGGAAGCAACTTGACGGCTAAAACTGGCACGCGCTGCACTGCAACCCTAGGATCAAAAGCGCGTGTATTAGACGCAAAGTAGAGGCGGTAATAGACCACAAGTCTATAACTCAGAAAAGCGGGAAAGCAAAAAGGGAAGAATAAATCTAAGCCCTTAATTTTACCTCTTTTAATCTTCACCGTTTATCATTTTCCTATATATACATGTGTTAGACTGTTTGATTACCACCTACACTATTCTTCTTCAACAAACACTTAGCAAATTCTCCGCCATTCCCAACTCCCTCAAACCTTTCAAAAATCTTACTCTTAAAAATGGCTCCCAAATCCACTCTGTTTCTCGAGCAAGTGAAATTTCTGAACCAATATATTACTCAAGATCAATATGCCGTTCTTGATAACTATGGCTTCCATAAACTAGACAAGACTTTCGCCCTTGTTAAGCGATGCAAAGGATTTCACAACATTATCACCACGGACCCTCTCCAATTCTTGCCGAAAGAAGTGGCAACTTTCTACCTCACATGGCAAGGAGAGAAAGGTGGGAACGAGGCTACCATTCGTGTAAGCAAGGGGAATACAACAAGAAACACAACCTACAACGTGTTGAACATCATCGACGAGGTCTATAAGCTGAAGGACGAAGGAATCAGCCTTGGAGACATCACAGAGGATCAGCTGCAGGAAGCTATCGAGATGGTGATGGTTGTACCAATAACCTACACCAATAGAATGTTTAACAAGGGACTGCTTGCTCCGGAGTACAAGATCATATTCGAGTTTGTACAACGGATATTCATTAACCACAACGCTTCATACGACCAAGTGACGCCGGAGAAATTCAAGATACTCACGGCTGTGGTTCTCAATCTTCCTGTTAATTGGAGCAGAGTTATGTTCGATCTGTTGACCAAGGAGGCTAAAATGATCACTTTTATCAAAGGAGCGAGCCCAGGCATTGAAGTGAGGAGAAGCAGCCTGAGGCACTCCACAAAGATTAGCTTCATGCTGGAAACATTCTTTAAACAACACAATTGGGATGAAGTGATTGAGTTCAACGATAGGTTGCGATTTCCCAAGGACCAACATCAGATCGAGATGTCCATGGGAATCACAGCAAATCTGATAGCCAAGGTGACAGATCCCGTACATGCTAACGCTTTGATGGAGATGGGGAGCTCAAATCCAATCTAGATTCCCCCATCTACCCCCACAGAAAGATCAATCAAATCACGAGTCACCAAGGAGAAGCCAGTGGAAAGAATCCCTTCGAAAAGAGTCACTAGAAGAGCAAGCTCAGTGGATACTGATGCTTTGACGGCTGCTCAACAGCCAAAGCCCAAGAGGAGAAGACTACAGAAACTCTCTGAACAAGTGGAAGAGGTCCAGGATCAGGAACCTGCCATTACAGATATACCTATCCCTCAACAGGAGGTTGAGGATGAGGTTGATATTCTGGTTGGAGGACCACCAGAAGAAGTTGCCCCCATCTCCTCCTTTGATCCAAATCAACAAAAGGACTTTTCCCCCGCTCACACTGCTAGTCCTCCATCTGCTGAACAATTAGGGCAGATTGATGAGGAGGAAGAAGAAAATGAATCCTCAGATGAGGATGTGGAGAAGAAACAGGCTAAAACTATAGTGAAGCTGCTGGAAGCAGAAGCAGATCACTCAGTCATTAAATCTTTTCCTGGCATACAGCTAACTCCAGAGAGTTATGATGCTGCTAAGAGATTGAAGCTACTCCTTCTCATCTAGGACAAGGAATTCTATGTCATTGATGCACTGCTCAAAACAAGATCAATCTCTGCACTCAAGGCAGAAGAAGCAATTCTTCTAAACATATTCGAAGTCTCCTCCATTGCTGAGTTGAGAGACACCTATCTCCAGAGCATCCTAGCCATAGCATAGCATGAGGCCAAAAAGCTACAGATCGATCTGAGATCAGTGTTTGAGAAAGAAGGAATGCTAGATTTCTTTGACAGTGTAGTGGATGAAGAGGAAGAAATAGCTGAAGCTCACCAACAGGGTGCAGCAGTACCAGACACAGAACCAGCTTAGCAACAGGCTGATGCTACTGAACAGACCATACCAGCTGCAGAAACAGTTGAGATAACTGCACAAGCTGAGGGGGAACCAGCCCAGAAAACCAAAATCCAGATCGAGGTGGTTGATTATACACGAGAGGAAGATCAACCTGCTGGACAGAGGGTGGGAGGAAAACTGACAAATGACATCTACACCCCCTCTGTAGCAGCCACCATGGAAGAATTTATGGAGACAACTGATCTGGAAGAGATATTGATGACTCAGCATCAATCTCTATCCAATGCACAAGTCAACGATTTAATCTCCATTAAAGTGGACAAATTCATGTATGGGACTCTCTCAACTGTCCAAGACCAGGCCACCAGAATTCTTACAGAATTTAATACCAGTCTGAAGTCCCATGTAGACCAGGTGGACTCAGACTTGAGGAGAGTATGTAGAGTGAAGCTGGAAGAATTAAGCAAGAAAATGGATGATGATAGATCCGCTGCTGAGGAGAGGAAAGAAAAGATTGATCAAACTCTGTCTAAAATGGAGCTTAAAGTACAAGAGATGTACAATATTGTTGCAAATTTTGCCAAGAAAGAGAAAGACATGGTTCATGCCATAGTTAAGGAACAGACTTGTTGGGAACCCCATAAAATATTCTAAGTTTTGATGATGCTTTTTCAAAAACACACTTGGTATTATACATGTTCTGTACCTTTTTGATTTCAGCATAACAGATAGTCGAAGCTGGTTCAAACAGAACGATAGAAGAAGTCTCAAGACAGAATGCTAAACCAGAAAGTCTCAAAACCAGCAAGTCTCAAGACAGAATGCTAAACCAGAGAGT
>JAPKLX010000408.1:123746-149301 GCA_026898415.1 Leonotis leonurus | reverse complement strand
TCTCAAAACCAGCAAGTCTCAAGACAGAATGCTAAACCAGAGAGTCTTAAACCAGAAGTCTCAAAATGAAGCTAGTCAACTTTAACAGAAAGTTGAACCAGAAAAGTTTCAACCAGAAAGATGGAAGATGCCTCGAACAGAAAGTGGTTAACAAACGCTCAAACAGAAAGTACTTCAACCAGAAAGTGATTAACGAATGATCAACCAGAAAGCTCCTCAACCAGAAAGTGTCTAAGACAATATGCAACCAGAAGGAGACTAGACCAGAGAGGACACAACCAGAAGGTTTGAAGCAAAACAGAAAGAGCAGAACCAAACCTGTCCATAAAGCATTAAAGATCTTCCATCGAAGAAATAGAAACTGAATCACTGATTGATATGAAGAAGGAAAGCAATCACAGATGATCTGCTTACCATTCATAAAAGATTCAATCAACAACTCTACAAGGAAATAAGAGATATGATTGATTGGCAATTAACAAATCAAATCACGCCAATCAACAAACGGCTAGAATTTCAAATTCAGAGCCTATATATGTTTGAAGATTTAAAGTCTGAAAGACAAGATACACAGCGCTATACTGCAAAAATTCTCAAGCATCCTATCTCCATATCAGACTTAAGCTTCAACCTGTTCGTGACAGTAATCACACCAACTCACCTCGATTCAAGTCTGTCTTATCGAGAGAAGAAGGAGATCTTTACTAGCTAGTAGTTTTCTAGTGGATTAACGTGAAGATAGCCTGTTTACAGTAGTTCTCTGTAAGTTGTAAAGGGACACGACCCTTATTCGTGCATAAGTTTCAATAAGGTTTGTAATTGGAACTTGTGGCTCGTTCTCAGCGAGGTTAAATAAGAAGAGTATCCTAGTAGTGGATATCTAATCCAGTTTGGATTAGACCGTGGACGTAGGGGGTTTCCCGAACCACGTAAAAATAACTGTGTCATTTAAATTCCGCTTTTTATATTCAGTTGTTTTTTATTCTGCATCTATCATACTCATTCAAATCTGCATTCTTAATAAACCTCTAAGTTCTCGATTAAGTCTTCAAAAGATTTTCATAACAAGAGCACCGACTAAGTCCACCATTATTCCGCACACAATACATTGCTGGAATTTGAGTTCACGCTTACTTTCTGCTTTGTATTTCTCACTTGAGAGACTTTATCTGGATAGAATCTAATCGATTAGAAAATCAATTTATTCTATCACCTTAAGCAATCTGTAATTCAGAAAGCTTACATCTCTCTGATTAAAATAGTCAAGTAAACTGAAAAGTTTGCATTTGGTGTATTCCCCCCCCCCATACACCAAATCTTGCTCTTTCGGGACCAACAAGACTAATGGAATTTCTTAGGAAGTGATCAAAGCAGCCAAGATTGAAATCAGATCTCAACTCAGAAAATTCGAAGATGACGGGGTGAACTTTGTCGAGAGGAAGCTGAGGGATCTGAGATACCCCACGAAGACCATGATTGACTCATACATAGACGAGATTGGAGCAATCAAAGAAGAACAAGTGAATTACACTGCTGATCTCACCAGTACCCAATCATCCATGGAACAAAAGATTGACGAATCGAACGCCAATATCACCTCTCTGCTCAACTACAAGTTGGATTCAGAAAAGGAGATGAAGGAGATGAAGGAAGAGATCACTTCCCTTAAGGCACTCATCAAAATCTATATTGATGATGTCAAAAAGGGGGAAGGATCTAGGAAGAGGGAAGAGAGAGAAGCTGGAGGAAAAGGTAAGGGTCAATCTAGTGCTACAGAAGAAAGGAGAGAGGCTCAACCTGAGCAGCCAGCACAACCAGATCGACCAAGTCAACCATCTGCTCAACCCAAGAGGCCATCCAAATCTGAATCAAGCAGATCAAGTCACTCTCAACCACTGAAGAAGAAGAATAAGTCTGGATCTGGTTGGTTCTCCTCTGCACCCATCAAGACCAAAAAGCCAAGAGAAGGAGAAAAAAGTTGGGTGACAGACAATCTGAAGGAAGGTTGGGAGGGGCTGAAGTACGGATTTATCATGTGCTGCTATTTTATCAAAGAACCAACATATTGCGAGGGCACAGCTAATGAAGCTTTCAACCTCTATCTGGACATGAACGATGCTAAGGATCTGGTCCAGGCCTTAAGAGCAGCAGCTGCAGAGGCCCAGATCACTATAACTGCACCAGATCGAGAATACAGATAATGCCCAGACATCCCTGGCACTAAACTCCCTGACAAGACCTACCTACTGAACTTCATCAATCAACTTGCTGAAAATAGGGGGTACAATATTGATGCTGAAGACCCAGATTACATCAGGGTCAGAGAGGGAGTGTACGAAAGTGTCCAGATTATCTCTGATGAAACAAGAGCAAAGATGAAGAAGCAACAAGAAGAAAAGAAGAAGAGAAGATAGATACATCATTTCACATCTTTCACTATCTGTAATTCTTACACCTCTTTTGTTTTGAACTCTGTAACCCATCTGCTCTACATCTATGAAAATTCTTTGGGTTTCTGATGACAAAATCTTATTGTCCAGAACATATATAACTGCTATTAATCATTATAACCAAATAACGAAAAACATTAACAAATCTGGCCTTTTAAACCAGATCACTCTGAATGCTTTAAATTAGGATGATATTGAAAAGTGTGGTTTCGACATCATCAAAAAGGGGGAAATTGTTGGGAACCCCAAAATATTTTGGTTTTGATGATGATCTCCCGAAACACAATTAGTCTTTACAACTTTAATTAGTGTCAAACTGTTCTACATGTTAACAGATCACTACGCATAAAGTGAATTCTGATAGAGAACATATCAGGAGATGACTTAGCATATAAAAGAAATATTCCTATAGAAGTCACTTGAATAATATTATAGGTTGAAGACCAAGACATTTTTTTCAAAGAGAAGAAATCGATCTGCAATGACAGTCATAGACCAGATCACCGACCATATCGATGATCATAGCGAAGCACCAGATCGATAGAGTCATCAAACCACCAGATAACATCACTCTACACATCATATCCACTTGCCACGTCAATATTGAGATCCATACATATAGGTTTGGAAAAAGAATCCTTGATTGACACGAAGAAGGAAAGTAATCACTATCGATCTGCTTTCCATTCTTAGAGGATTCAGTAAACGTTTCTACGAGGAAAGAGCAGATATGATGGACATCATTGATTGGCAATCTACAACCCATCCAATGCCAATCAACAAACGGCTAGAATTTCAAATTCAAAGCATATATATATTTGGAGTTCAAAAGTTTGAAAAATGAGAGATACGTGTACTACATCGACAAAAACACTTACAAGCAATCAATTTCTACGTCAGACTAAAGCTTCAATCAGTTTTTGATTCTAAATAACACCAACCCAACCTCGGTTCAAATCTGTCTTATCGAGAGAAAGGAGATCACTCTGCTAGCTAGTAGTTTTCTAGTGGTAACGTAGAGGTAATCTGTTGTAAAGGGACACGACCCTTATTCGTGCATAAGTTTCAAACCAGATTGTGTTTGAAACTTGTGGCTCGTTCTCTGTGAGTATAAAGAAGGAGAGTATACTAGTAGTGGATATTCTGATCTAGTTTTGATCAGATCGTGGACGTAGGGATTTCACGAACCACGTTAAAAAACTGTGTCATTTATCTTTCTGCATATTTATATTCAGTTGTTCATTTATTATAACCCTTGCACTATCATTTAAACTGCATCTCAATCAATCTGCTTTAACGATCTGGATCATAATTAAGGTTTTCAAAATAAGAGCACCAACTAAGTCCACCATATTTCCGCACACACAATACTTTGAAAATAATAAGATCACTCTTATTATTGTCTAAGTATTTACACTAGAGAGCAACCTGTTTGGATTGATCTGCTATCGATCTGGTCAGTCATCTGTCGAGCAATTTCTTCTTTAAGAATAGCTTGAACTCTCTGATAATCAGCCAAGTAAACTGAAAAGTTTGAGTTTGGTGTATTCCCCCCCCCCCCCTATACACCAAACCTTGCTCTTTCGGGACCAACACTACTCTTGTTGTCTTCGTAGAATCTGCGATACTTTCTTGATCTGACCTCCATCTTGTCCATTCTTTTGGTAATCATGGAAAACTCTTTGAGCAGCTTGTCATAGCCTCCTTCTTCTGATGCAGCAGGTGCTACATGTTCATCTTGTCCATTCCTTTGGTAATCACTTGTTATATCGTTCCAAAAGGAACATTTTCTACTAACCAAGCACCCAATCATTGAAAGGCTTTCTAAGTCCTTATAATTGCATGATGGAAGAACTTCAAGAAGGAGTCAAGTAGCAAAAGGTTCAGTTTGGATCATTGATAGCGGTTGCTCAAAGCATATGACATGTGACAAAAACTTGCTATCTGATTATGTCGAAAGACCAGGCCCACAGGTAACCTTTGGTTGTAACTCAAAAGGTTATGCTAGAGGTATGGTAATGTTAAGATTGGCAAGACCACAATTTTCTAGTGTTTCTTATGTTGAAGGTCTTTGTAGTACCCCGAAATACTATAGCTGTAATTAATGTATGATTAAATCTTAATTAGGGCATTGCATCCTTAAGAGATCATATTTATGAGATTAAGAAGATCTTGAAAGCTTTATTGTATAATTTAGAGTAAAGAATTTCGATTATTTTGTTAGGAAAGAAAATAGAACTTATTAATTCCATATTAGCGATAAAAGAGAGGGGCCGAGATAGAATAAATTTAGACGAAGCATACCCCTCAGAAGAGAAAATTTTTATCTATTAGATAATATAGAAAAATGGAATTAGAAATTTCATTAAGCTAGAAAACAGATAAAATAGAGAATAAAAATTTATTATTGCGATTTCGGCAATAATTAAATAAGTTTTCGGTTAAAATTCAGTTTGAGAATTCGACAGCTGTAGTAATACCTACAATTTATGCCCGATTTTATGATATATATAGAAGAAATTATTATGAAGATTTTAGTAGAAAATATCGTTTTAGAAAGAATTTATTCAATTAAATTTATTCGATATTTTAAAACTTGAATAATGAACGGTCTGAACCAGTGAATTCTAGATATCGAGATGAATCATCCAGCATTAATATCTCGAATCGCAAAAAACGAAGAATCGGGACATTCTAGAAGACTCTAGAGACTTATAGATGATTATTTAATTATTTAATTAAGAAAATATCTTACTTAATGTATAAGAATACTTATCCTTATCATTTTTCATCATCATCCACCTCCTACACCTCCAAATATCGTCCATCACCTCTCCTCCCCATAACCAAATTTTCTTCTCCCAATTTATCAATATTTCAAGCTAAATTTGTCCAAAATTTCAAGAAAAAGACCATATTAAGGTAAATAATTATCATCTCTACATCTTTAGCTTGTAAAATTGATGAAAATTTCCTCTTTTCATCCATGGTAATCTTATGTTCCATAGCTTATAGTATATGGCTTTAATTTTCAAATATGTTGTGGTAAATAGATAGAATGGTATGTTTTAAGTGAGACTATGAAATGAATTTCAAAAGAGGATGGATATTTGGATTTGCCCTAAATCTTCTACATGAACCCTAATTTGAATTAGTAGAATTTGTATGAATTTGCTTGATTTGAGCATGGATAAGTATTATTAGACATCAATAAGCATGATTAGAGTAAGAAATTAGAGCAAAAATCCAAACTTCCTAAGTTGTCATAATGACCGAAAATTTCATGATGGTGCTCTATAAGATTTTGATTTTATTTGTTTAATTTGAGATCATATTTGAGTTCAATGGTATGAATAAGGCCTAGAATAATTTATAGAGAATTTTTCAAGCACTAGAAATAGATTTTGAAAAATCTAATGGTTAATGAAGTTTCATAGTTTACATATGTGTTGATGTTAATTTATTTAGATGATGATGTATTAGAGTTATTTAGGTAGTGGTAAGGATAGATAAATCAAGAGATTGAAAAGGGAAGAATTTGCTTGGAGAAGGGGATGATCAAAAGATACATATAGAGCATTTAGTTGTTTGATCTAAGGTGATATTTGAGATAAGGGAAGAATATGATGGATAATGTAAATTTATTAGATTTAAAGAGCCATGTATGTGAATGTTAGAAATTGTTAGTTTAGTATATAAAGAAGGAAGTATTATGATTGTGTAAGTTAAATAAAATTCAATGATAGAAAATGATTTATGAGTATTAGTAAGTGAATAATCAAGATTGATTGATCTTCATAAGATAAATATGCATAAGTTGATATTTGGTATAAATAAAGAGTATGCATAATTATTAAGTATGAGGTTAAGTATGTAAGTAAGCTTATAAATAAGCTTAGAATACATAATTATGTGTATTTATAAGATTGTAAATAAGGAAATAGATTAAGGATGCAATGACGGATGACCCGAAAGAAAGTAAAATCTTAGTAATCCGAGTTGAGACGAGGGATTTTCTTTAAGTAAGCAAGTATAATTGAGAAATAGTGGAGTAATATCTTTCTAATGTACTCCAAATTTATATATTTAAGGTGCAAGTGAAGTGAAAAGAAGAGGGACGGAACCCAAGAAAGAAGAAGACGAGCCTTTGACTTATATAGAATAAGTCATTCAGGTGGGCACTTCTTACTCAAGTATGCATGCTATTTATGAAACATTTGATTATGCATGTTATTTTGAAAGATGTGACTTGCATGTTTTAAGTATGAAGTATGATGTATGATGCCTATCTACGAGAGAATTACGATATCGGCCCTATGCTGGACGAGCTGCCAGTAAGGGTTTGTGTACAAATATGTGACCGTGAGCCGGTGAGCGGACTGGCCGGTCATAGTGTTGAAGGGGAGGCCTACCTTTCAACACAAGAAGTGCGTAGATATGGTGAATTTGATTGATTTTGTCTGCAGACACAAGTATGATTTGATTATGTTACAGTTTGAGCATGAGAATGTTTTATTTTTAAAAGAAAGCATTTGCAAGTCACAAGAGCATGTTTTAAAAAGTTTTTGGCAACGTGCCCACTGAGTACATATCGTACTCATGCCCTGCATATTCTTTTAAATGTGCAGGTTGAGCAGCGGAGGTGGAGATGGTGTTGAATGCCGGTTTTGGGCTTGTTTTTTCCATGCTTTGTTCATATATGTATCTAGTTGTTCAAGGATGTTGTTGTTATACACCATAATCATCCACCCTTTATGTTAAGAGAGAATTCAGTACACTTTCGTTTCTAATATGAATGTTGAGTACTGTTATGTTGGTTGGTTTATGGAAATCATGTTGATATGTTTCCCTTGGTGAATCATGGTGTTCAACCTATTTCCCTTTGGTTTGAGTTCTTCTCTTGGTGAATTGAGTTCCGAGTTTATAAATTATCCGTATGTTTGCTTTTGCTAAAAACAGGGCAGCCTCTGAAATCCTTTTTCAGCCTATTCCATTTGTTCGAATTTCTGGACATTTTATACCATTTTAAAGATCTTTTCATTACCTTTCTAACGGTTCTTTCGGATCTAAATTCGGAGTTCGGATGAGAAAGTTATAAGCTTTTGAAATTTTAGTGTCAAACCTGTCGGAATTTCCTGCGAAAATTTGATATACTTTATCCTGAGTTTAAACCTTGTTTCCAAGAGTACAGTAAGTTAACCGAGTCATGGTCTAATTGCCTAACTAAGAGAGGGTTAAGAAATTGGGCTGTGACAGTCTTAGTCATAACTTGTTTTTTGTTAGTCAATTTTGTTCCAATGATAATCAAATTGTTTTTTATGCTAACAATTGTTTTGTGAAGAATCAGTATGTTGGGAACCCTAAAGTATTTTAGTTTTGATGATGATCTCTCGAAACATACTTAGTCCTTTTTAGAGTTAAACTGTTCTACGTGTTAACAGATCACTACATATAAAGTGAATTCTGATAGAGAACAAATTAGGAGATGACTTAGCATGTAAAGGAATTATTCATATAGAAGTCATTTCTATAAATAGTATAGGATGAAGGCCAAGATTTTTCGCCAAGAAGAAGTCGATTTGCTGTAACAGACAGCAACTAGATCACTGACCAGATCAATGATCACAGTGAAGCACCAGATCGATAGAGTCATCAAACCACCAGATGACATCATCCTACACATCATATCCTCTTGCCATGTCAATATTGAAGCCCATCCAATAGGGTTTGGGAAGATAATCCACGATTGACACAAGGAAGGAAAGTATCCGTTAGTGATCTACTTTCCATACTTAGAAGATTGAGTCAACGTTTCTACAAGGCAAGAACATATATGATGGATGTCATTGATTGACAATCTACAATCTATCTCACGCCAATCAACAACGGCTAGAATTTTAAATTCAAAGCCGATATATTTGGAGTTCAAGGTCTGGAGACACACACGCGAGCTACATTGACAACATACTCTCAAGAAATCAATCTCTGAACCAGACTAAGAGCTTCAAACAAGCTGTGATTCTATATCACACCAACCCAACCTCGATTCAAGTCTGTCTTATCGAGAGAAAGGAGATCACCCTGCTAGCTAGTAGTTTTCTAGTGGTAACGTAGAGGTAATCTGTTGTAAAGGGACACGACCCTTACTTCGTGCATAAGTATCCTTCTAGCTTTGATTGATACTTGTGACTCGTTCTCCACGAGTATAAAGAAGAAGAGTATCCTAGTAGTGGATAATATGGTCTAGTTTTGATCAGATCGTGGACGTAGGGATTTCCCGAACCACGTTAAACAACTGTGTCACTTATCTTCCTGCATATTTATTTTCAGTTGTTTATTATTCTAACTTTCTGCACTTCCATATAGTCTGCATCATAATCAATCTGTTATAACGATCTGATTAATCCTTAAGGTTTTCTAAACAAGAGCACTCACTAAACCCACCATATTTGCGCACACACAATACTTAGAAAATAATAAGATCACTCTTATTATTGTCTAAGTGTTTACACTAGAGAGAAATCTGCTTAGACTGATCTGGTATCGATCTGCTGATCAATCTGGTTAGTCATCTGCCAAGCAATTTCTAATTTAAGAATAGCTTGAACTCTCTAATAAATAAACAAGTAAACTGAAAAGTTTGTATTTGGTGTATTCCCCCCCCCCCCATACACCAAACCTTTCTCTTTCGGGACCAACAAGTGGTATCAGAGCAGTGGTTCA
Organism: Leonotis leonurus; assembly: GCA_026898415.1. Classification (NCBI taxonomy): domain Eukaryota; kingdom Viridiplantae; phylum Streptophyta; class Magnoliopsida; order Lamiales; family Lamiaceae; genus Leonotis; species Leonotis leonurus. Next base: position 140,128 of record JAPKLX010000408.1, on the reverse strand, counting down.
AACGACCATTGTTTCTGTTTCACAGGGATAAAACCTGCGTGGTCAACATGAATAGAACTAGAAAACCTATCTTTCATTCACGTGCATACTATCTGCTATGGAATCTTCAGTTGTTAGAGCGTGTGAAGAATTCTCCATCCAATGATATAGAGAATGGAGTTTCAGAATCAAAATAGCTCTCAAAGCCCATCACTATCTGATGTGAAAAGTTATAGAAGATGGCCCACTACAGATCACTGAAGAAGTGACAGTAACTACTTCAACTGGTGTAACAACACAGATAGCTCCTAAAAATCCAAGAAAATATACTGCAGAGGAACGTCGCGAAGCCAATCTGGATGACTTTGCTAAAGGGATCATATCTAGCACAGTGAAAGGCGTGCATCTGGCCAAAATCCAAGATCTGGATACTGCCAAAGAGATGTGGGAAGCCTTAAGAGACTTGTGTCTAGGATCTGAAGTCATGATTGAGAACAAGCTGTCTCTTGCCTGCAACAAATACGATGAATTCAAAATGAAACCAGGCGAGACAATTGAGCAAATGAAAATGAGATTCACTGGAATCCTCCTTGAGATATCAGCGTTCAATAAGAACAAGTATACTCAAAGAGAGAAAAACATGAAAGTACTCAGAGCACTACCACCTAGCTGGGAAATATATGCTGCAATGCAACCACTTCGTGCAGACTTCAATGAACTCTCTACTGAAGCGTTATTTGATCATCTTGAAGGCCATGAATGTGATATACAAAGAATTCGTGGACCAGATCATCTATCCAAAAAGGCAGAAAGCAGCTCGAAGAAGGACAAAGAAGTAGCCTTCAAAGCGAAGAGCAAACCAGATGAACCTTCTGAACCTTCTATACCAGATGAAGAGAAAGGATATGATAAATTACTAAAAGAGTTTGCAATGATTGCCAAACGCATGGACAAGATGGAGGTCAGATCGAAGAAATATAGACGTTTCTACAAAGACAACAAGAACAAATTCTATAAGAAACGAGACAATGATCGACCTGATAACAAGGATGAATCAAAGCAGCAGACAGGTAAATCCTCAAAATCATCTAACTCAACAGATTATACCTGCTTTGGTTGTGGCAGAACAGGTCACTTCAAAATAGATTGTCCTGATCTGTCCAAAAGCCAAAGAGAAGAGTTGAGAGCAAAAAGAGATCGAAAACTCAAATATGAGCGAAAGGCCATGCTAGCTGAACAAGATTCAAGCAGCTCGAGTCATTTTTCAGACAGCTCATCAGAGAATGATGAAGCATTCTTTGCTAATGACGAAGAAGACTAGGATGAATGCTATGTGGGACTAGACAACGGTCTAGATGAAGTCGAGGTAAATTCTTGCAACTCAAATTCCTCAAATGATAATGATCTGGAACAGGATGTTGAAGATCAACTTGAATACTCATGGGAAGAAGTAAATGAGATGTTCAAGAGATATTCGAGCATCAAAAGACTATTTAGAGAAGTAGTAGAAGAAAATGATAGGCTGAAGAAATCAGAACAGATACTGAGTACAACTAACACCCAATTCGTTGCCCAAATAGCTGATCTGGAAGAACAGATCAAGGGAAAGGATAAAGAGATTCACTCTCTAAACTCTAAGGTTAAAGACCTCATCAATAGAAACAACGTAGCTGAAGAAAAGATAAAGAAGGGCAAAGAAATGATCTACAAAAGTGATGAATGTGCCAAGCTGCTTATCAATCTGCAGCAAAAAGGCACGTCTGGATTAGGATATTCAGGTCACTCATAAAAATCTTCGGAAACCATAAGCTTTGTACCAGAACGAAAGCAAATACCAGATCAAGTAATAGATCTGAGAAATAAGAAAGATCATCCCCAGAAATTGATGGTAAAACAGACCAAGTACAGACAATACCATCAAACAAAGGGACAACCAGCCCATTACACAAAAACAGATCATAAAAAGAATGTCAACAGGACATTACGCATTAAGAAGGGATTAAAGAATATTGAAATAGAGAGACATCATCCATCTGTACTACATTCTTTGTCTAGAGTTGATAATGATGGGAACACCATTACATGCTATATTTCTGTTCCTAACCCAAAAATGTTCTGGATTCGAAAAGGAACATTTGCTAATAACCAAGCACCCAAACGTTGAAGGGTAGCTAAGTTGAATTAATTGCAGGACCAGAAGACTGCAAGATGAAACAAGATAGCTAGAGAAACAATCTGGATAATAGACAGTGGATGTTCGAAGCACATGACTTGTGACAAGAATCTACTATCAGATTACATTGAAAAACCAGGACCACAGGTCACCTTTGGATGTAACTCAAAAGGATACACCTAAGGATATGGAAGTATAAAATTTGGCAAGACCACCATCTCAAATGTTTCGTACGTTGAGGGTCTTAGTCACAATCTGTTTTCTGTAAGTCAGTTCTGTGCTAACGGTAATCATATCGTTTTTGATACTAACAACTGCTTTGTGAAGAACAAGGAAGGAGATGAGATACTCCTTACCGGAAAATTGCAGGATAGGCTATACATTTTCCAGTGGACAAACCAGATCGAAACCTGCTTAGTCACCAAAATTGTATCATAAACAAGATGGTTATGGCACAAGATATTAAATCACCTAAATTTCAAGTCAATCAACAGGATTGCCAAAGAAAAATTAGTAGAAGGACTATCAGATCAAGTATGTGATAAAGATCATATATGTGATGCCTGCCAAGCTGGAAAACAAACCAGATCAACCTTTACAAGCAAAACAGCTCACTCTACCTCAAGAATACTGGAGCTTTTTCATCTGGATCTGTTTGGACCAGTTAAACCACTAAGTATAAATAGAAGAAAATACACCTTAGTAATTATAGATGACTATTCAAGGTTCACCTGTCTTTCTGTTAAAGAAGAAAGAGACATTAGCAAAACTACCTGATTTCCTACACAAAATCACCAAACAGAAAGAGGTGAGTGTAGCTACTATCAGAACAGATCGAGGAACAGAATTTCTCAACCAGAAGATTGAAGCATACTGCAATAAGATGGGAATCACTCATCAAACCTCAGCTGCTAGAACACCTCAACAAAATGGAGTTGTTGAACGGCGAAACAGATCACTTAAAGAAGCAGCTCGTACTATGTTAAATGCTACCAATCTACCCAAGAAATTCTGGGCTGAAGCAATCTACACAGCCTGTTATACTCAGAACAGATCATCAATCACACTCAGACATGGAAAGACTCCATATGAGATCTGGAACAACAGAAAGCCTAAAATCTCTTACCTTCGCACTTTTGGTTGTTTATGTTACATAAATAATAATGGGAAATCTCAATTGAGGACTTTTGATAGCAAAACTAATCCTGGAATATTCTTAGGATATTCTGATATTAGTAAAGCTTATCGAGTCTACAATAAGAATTCTCATATTGTGGAAGTAACACCTCATGTTATTTTTGATGAGTCTATTGTTGAGTACAGGTCACCTGCTAATAAACAGACAGTGAACCAGATAACTTCAAGAAAGATGAATGAATTGCTTTTAGAAGATATTTTCATATGGAATTCAAAAAAAGATGATGAAGAGATCAACACTCCTACAATTGCTGTAGAAACTATACAACAAGGGGGAACAATTAAACGCGATCTGGATGAAAATAGATCACCAACAGAAAGCAATGAAATAGTCATTGCAGATAATGATCAATCTGAAAATCTAAATCCAAAGGCTGAAATAAATGAGAATCCATTTCAAGCTTCATCAATAACACACTCTGAATTTGAGGAACCAACAGATCAACCTGATCTTGAGATATCTGATGAAGAGATGACCAGGAGAAGGAGATGGATACAAGATCATCCACCAGAACAGATTGTTGGGAACCCATCAGATCGTGTGAAAACAAGAAGAATGCATGGAGAATGTGCCTTGTTAAGCTGCTATCTCTCTTGCATTGAACCATCTGATGCTCATGAAGCACTACAAGATGCAGATTGGATAACAGCAATGCAAGAAGAACTCAATGAGTTCAAAAGAAATGAAGTCTGGTATCTCGTGAACAGACCCAAACACCAAGGAGTAATAGGTGTAAAATGGTTGTTCAAAAATAAACGAGATGAGAATGGTGAAGTAGTCAGAAATAAAGCTAGATTAGTAGCTAAAGGCTATAATCAACAAGAAGGCATTGATTTCGATGAAACATTTGCACCCGTAGCCAGACTAGAAGCTATAAGGCTGTTCTTGGCATATGCTGCACTCAAAAGGTTCAAGGTATACCAGATGGATGTCAAAAGTGCCTTCCTAAATGGTATTCTTGAAGAGGAAGTCTATGTGGAACAGCCAGCTGGATTCGAGGAAGCAGATCCAAACCAGAAAGTATACAGACCGACAAAAGTAGTCTATGGTCTAAAACAAGCCCCTAGAGCTTGGTACGAGACACTGTCTACATTTATACTAGAATCTGGATTCAGAAGAGGATCAGTTGACAAGACCTTGTTCATCATCAAAGTCAAAGAGAATATCCTTTTAGTACAGATTTATGTAGATGATATCATATTTGGACCCCAGTCTACTTATTTATGTGATAAATTTGCTGAACTTATGAAAAACAAGTATCAAATGTCCATGATGGGCGAAATGAGTTTCTTTCTAGGTTTGCAGGTCAAGCAATTACCAGATGGAATCTTCATTAATCAAGCAAAGTATATTCACGATCTGCTCACTAAGTTTGGAGTCAAAGACAGTAAACCTGCTAAGATCACAATGCAAACCAATGGGAAAAATGATCCTGATCCAGAGGGAAAACCAGCTAACATTACTCAATACAGATGGATCATATGATCACTACTCTATCTAACTGCCAGTCGACCTGATATCACATTTGCAGTAGGTGTATGTGCAAGATATCAAGCGGACCCTAAAGAGTCTCACCTGGAAGCAGCCAAGAAGATATTAAAATATCTTAAGGGAACAACTTATATTGGATTATGGTATCCATGTGAAGACAGCTTTGAACTAACTGGATACACAGATTCAGATTATGCTGGATGTAAGTTGGACAGAAAGTCAACATCCGGTACTTGTCAGTTTTTGGGAAATAAATTAATCTCTTGGTTCTCAAAGAAACACACATCTGTTGCTACATCAACCACGGAGGCTGAATATATGGCAGCTGGAAGTTGTTGTACACAAATACTCTGGTTAAAACAACAGCTCAAAGACTATGAGATCGATGTCAAGGAGATACCCATTTTATGTGATAGTTCAAGTGCTATAGCTATCACACAGAATCCTGTTTTACATACCAGATGCAAGCATGTGGACGTGAGACATCATTTTATAAGAGATCATGTTGAAAGAAAACATGTACAGATCGAGAAAATACACACTGAAGTATAGAGAGCTGACATCCTTACCAAAGCATTACCAGAAGAAAGATTCTAGATCAAATCAAGTTCAATATTCCAACAGGGAATTAGAATCAGATTGATATAGACCAGATTGATGGAAAACAGACCATGTAAAATTCCAACTGGGAATTGACACCAGATCATCTAAATAGAAGTTAATAATAAACAGATCGATTAAATTCCAACCGGGAATAATTAGCAGATCATCACTCAAGATTGATGTCCAAATAAAAGTGGCATAAACAGATCGATAATGTCGACAACAGCTCGTTATAAAGGAGATCGATCTGGACCAGATGACTAGCAGCCATGTGGATATTAATTAGTATTTTTATTATTTATTTCCATTACTTAGTCAAGGGGAAAAGTCAACAAGATACGGCGATTATTTTTAATCATATCTCATGTATCTAAATTCTGACATAATATACCAAATCTTTTATTTTGATTATTAAGTACAGTGTTTGGGAAACGTGATCGAGGAGATATTTACCAAACCAAGAAAAAGGAAGAAAATCAACGGGTGAAACAAACACGCGCCTCACTGTAGCCGTTGGATCAAGCGCGTGTATCAAACGCAGAAAAGAGAAGATAATAGACCTTAAGCCTATAACTCAGCGAGGTGGGAAAAGCTGAAAAAGGGAAGAATGTCAATTAATTTATTACTTTATTTATCAATTATCTATATATTTGATAAGGCGGTTCGACTATCATTCACACTCTTCGAAACTTAGCAAATTTTTCTCCCTTCCAAACTCTCTCAAATCTTCAAAAACCTATTTGTTTTCACAAACATGGCTCCAAAATCCTCTCTGTTTCTTGAGCAAGTGAAGGTTCTTAATCAATACATTCATCAAGATCTCTACGCTGTTCTTGATACACGTTGCAAAGGTTTTAAATTTATGAGATTTTCTCTTAAACTGTTTTTGCATCTTGAATACTCTGAAATTTCTCAAACTCGTATTGAAAATCAGTTTTATTCATTTGCATGCAGTGTAGAACTCAATATTTTGTAAACTGCTACTTGGCACTCATACTTCATTGATGGAAGGATAGTGCTCACATATATATTGCTTTCACTTGGATGTAGGTTTTCACAATATCATTACCACCCATCCTGTCCACTTCTTGCCCAAAGAAGTAGCCGCCTTCTATCTCTCATGGCAAGGGGAGAAGGGTGGAAATGAAGCTACCATCCGCGTCAGCAAGGGCAGCACCATTAGCAACACCACATACAACGTGCTAAACATCATTGATGAAGTCTACAAGCTGAAAGATGAAGGTCTTGGCCTTGGAGACCTAACGGATGAGCAACTCCAAGAGGCCATAGAGATGGTGATGGTAGTGCCCATTCGTTACACGAACAAGATGTTCAATAGGGCACTGCTTGCCCCTGAATTCAAGATCATATTTAAATTCGTCCAGAGAATCTTCATGAACCACAATGGTTCCTACGACCAAGTCACCCCAGAGAAGTTCAAAATTCTGGCTGCCGTCGTGCTGAATCTGCCAGTGAACTGGAGCAGAATACTCTTTGATATCTTGGCAAAGGAGGCCAAGATGATCACATACGTGAAAGGAGCGAACCATGGAATTGAAGTAAGAAGGAGCAGCTTGAGACACTCCACCAAGATCAGCTATATGCTGGAATCCTTCTTCAAACAGCATAAATGGGATACCATCGTGGAATTCAACACCAGATTGCACTTCCCCAAGGACCAGCATCAAATCGAAATGTCTATGGGTATTTTTGCCAATCTGATTGCAAGGGTGACAGACCCTGTGTATGCAAATGCTTTGATGGAGATGGGAAGTTCTAACCCAATCTGGGTTCCACCATCTGCTCCTGCTGAAAAATCCACCAAGTCAAGGGTGACAAAAGAAAAGCCAGCTGAAAGGACTCCCTCCAAGAGAGTTACAAGGAGGGCCAACTCAGTTGATACAGATGCCTCCACTGCAGCCCAACAACCAAAACCGAAGAGAAGGAGGCTACAGAAACTTACTGAATCTGTGGAAGAAGTCCAGATTCAGGAACCTACAATTATTGATACATCCATCCCTCAACAGGAGGTAGAAGTTGAGGATGAGGAAATTTTGGTCGGAGGACCACCAGAGGATGTTGTCCCCATCTCCTCCTTGGACCCAAGCCAGGTCAAGGACTTCTCCCCTGCTCGCACTGCCAGCCCATCTTCTGCTGAACCACTAGAGCAGATTGATGAAGAGGAAGAAGGAGAAGGTGAATCCTCTGATGAGGATGTGGAGAAGAAAAAGGCCAAAACCGTAGTGAAGCTGCAAGAAGCTGAGGCAGATCACTCCATCCTTAAGACTTTTCCTGAGATCCAGCTTACCCCTGAGAGCTACGAAGCAGCAAGACGCCTCAAATTCCTTCTGCTCATCAAGGACAAAGAATTTTATGTCCTTGATGCCCTACTCAGAACCAGATCAATTGATGCCCTCAAGGCAGAAGAAGCCACTTTGCTCAACATCTTTACTGCCTCCTCCATCGCTGAGTTTAGGGACACCTACCGCCCAGACATCCTGGCCATGGCAAAATTTGAGGCTAAAGAGCTCCAGATCGACCTCAGATCAATATATGAAAAGGCAGAGATGTTGGAATTCTATGAAAGCATAGATGAGGAAGAAGTTGAAGAAGTTGGTGTTGCAGTAGAACCTACTGACGCTCACCAAACGGGTGCAGCAACACAAGAGTCAGAACCAGATCAGCACATGCCTGATGCTGCAAAATAGATAGTGGAACCAACTGCACAGGCTGAGGGGGAACCAGTCAAATCAAGCAAGATTCAAATTGCAGTGGTCAATTATCCAAGAGAAGAGAAAGAGCCAGCTGGACAGAGGATAGGTGGTAAACTCACAGATGACATATACACCCCTGCTGTCGCAGCAACGAATGGAAGAATTTGTGGAGTCAACCAGCCTAGAGGATATATTTATGACCCAGCATCAATCCCTGTAGGAATATACAGATTTGTAGGAGTGAATTGACAAACAAATTGAAACCGGTTTCATTCTCTGAAAGGCGTGAAACACTTTCAGATCGAATCAATTCGACGGTTCTTATCGAATTATTCAATCGGATACAATTCAAAGTCAGAACTTTTGTATGTTCTATGTCGAGAAGTTTTGATCAATATACTGAACTTTTAAAAGAACTCAAAGAACGCTTCTACTTCATGAAACTACGCCTGGAACACTTAAAATCACGCAAAGAACTGCTACCCAGCGACCGTTGGGAAGCCAGCCAGCGGTCGCTGGCTACTGCATTCTGATTTTCAGCAAAAGGCTGCCCAGCGACCGCTGGCTTCCCAGCGGTCGCTGGCTGCGTGGTTCTGTCTTTTTCAGCGAGTGGCTGCCAGCGACCGCTGACTTCCCAGCTGTCGCTGGCTACACACTTCAGTTCCTTGTAATTTCGAAATTAAATTTTCGATGAATTTCTTGCACAGCGACTTTATCAGAAATAAAACTCATATAAGTGTGTACTCCGCACCACCGAACTTATATGATGTATTATTATGACGACATTGATCAAACAAGTTAATCCAATTACACTAAAATATCCAACAATCCTCCCCTATTTTAGTGTAATCCTTGATTAACTAAAACAAGTCATCTCAAACATTCAAACATTTGCATAAATGAAATATCGTAACGATTTAATTTCATCTTAGTACACTACACATTCCATATATTCGAATAACAGGGTATCTCTAAGGATTGAACCTTGTGAATTCATATTGAATACACGAAGATAATGTACACAAATGTTTACATACTTATATGTTCTATCTTGACACTATATTTTACTAGCCTGTGTCCTTATCCTTCATAAGCATGTCAAAGCCATGTCCCAGCTTCTTGAAGCGGCTAAACTTCATGCTCATATAGGTAGCTCTTTTATTCTTGCACCTGCATATGCAATTTGTCAAAAGAGCTATTAAGAATTTTACATTCAACCTCCTTAACTTGCAGGTCCGAACACATACCTTGGGATAATTTTAATGTGTTCCAATCTAGGAATATTAAGCCTTTCACATTGAATTCAGCACCTAGCATCATACTAGATGGGAATTGAGTATCTTAATATTAGAGATTTCTAGTGGACTTTAAACCCATCCCCACACCCGATTTGCGCACAAGATCTCTACTTAATCCTATGGTTAAATGATCGGCTAAATTGTGTTGAGTTCTTACAAACCCTACAGATATCACACCATCCGTGATAAGTTCACGTATCATGCTATATCTAACACCTAAGTGTCGAGACTTTCCATTGTACACTTGACTATATGCCTTAGCCAAAGTAGCTGCATTATCACATCTGATAGATATTGGTGATAACGGTTTAGGCCACAATGGAATTTCATAAACCAAATTTCTTAGCCATTCAACCTCTTTACCAGCTGCTGCTAAAGCCACAAACTCAGATTCCATTGTTGAATTAGTAATGCAAGTTTGTTTCTTTGATGCCCAACATATAGCACCACCTCCAAGAAGGAATGTCCAACCACTCGTAGAAGAATGATCTTCCAAATTGGTAATCCAACTTGCATCAGAATAACCTTCAAGAACAGAAGGAAACCCAGAATAAGTCAACCCATAATCCTTTGTTCCTTTCAAGTATTTAAATACTGGATTAATTGCTTGCCAATGGATTAAACTAGGATTGTGAGTATATCTACTCAGTTTTCCAATAGCAACTCCTTTATTAGGCACGAGTTTTGCACTAGGATCTAAAGGAGTTCCCGTTGGAGAACAATCTTTGAGATTAAACTTTTCCAATATCTTCTCAATATATTGTGATTGAGAAATAGATATGCCATGTTCTCCACGTATGATCTTAATTCCAAGTATCACATTAGCCTCCCCCATGTCTTTCATATCAAACTTGGATGACAAGAATTCCTTTGTTTTATCAACTTGATCTTGGTCAGTACCAAAGATTAACATGTCATCTACGTATAAGCAAATGATTACTCCTTTACCATAAGTATCAAACTTGCTATATACACACTTGTCTGCTTGGTTAAGCACAAAACCATTAGACAACACAACATCATCAAACTTCTGATGTCATTGCTTAGGAGCTTGCTTTAGTCCATAAAGAGATTTTACCAACTTACAAACTTCATGTTCATTTCCAGGCATGACAAAACCTTCGGGTTGTTTCATGTAAATCTCTTCATTCAATTCACCATTCAAGAAGGCTGTCTTAACATCCATTTGGTGAATTACAAGATTATGTATAGCTGCAAGTGCTAACAATAATCTAATGGTAGTAATCCTCGCCACAGGAGCATAAGTATCAAAGAAATCAATACCTTCCTTTTGTCTAAAGCCTTGGATAACTAATCTAGCTTTAAACTTGTCAATGCTTCCATCTACCTTCATCTTCCTTCTGAAGATCCATTTACTTCCCAATGGTTTACACCGAGGTGGTAAATCACACAATCTCATCTTGGATTGCCTCTTTCCAGAATGCATTATCCCTAGAAGCCATAGCTTCATTATATGTCCTTGGATCACCATCAATATTGAAACAATATTAATACTGAAAGTTAATTTCAGTCCTGGATCCTTCCACCAAATACAATTAGAAATCATCACCAAAAGTTTTAGTTTTCCGTGTTCTAATACTCCTCCTAGGCTCAGGAGGTGCATCAGTCACTCGGTCACTCATACCAGAATTACTAGAGCTTGCAATAATGTCTCAAGGTTTAGGTATAGATGTGAATCTATTCTCATTGCCAAAATCAGCATCCCTTGACTCAATAATAGAGTGCACAGCTACATAGTCATTAGATTCTATGACATAGAATCTATAACAAATTGAATTTTCAGGATAGCCAATGAAAACACAATCTACACCTCTTTGGCCTATGGTTTTCATTTTAGGATCAGTTAGTCTCACCACAGCTCTACAGCCCCAAACTCTTAAATAGCTTAGTTTTGGTGGTTTCTTATACCAAAGTCCATAAGGGGTTATCTTGTTCCTTTTGTTAGGAACTCGATTCAGTAAGTAACAGGCTGTCAACATAGCCTCACCCCAAAACCCTTAACTTAAAACAGAATAGCACAACATTGAATTAACCATTTCTTTCAATGTTCTATTCTTCCTTTCAGCTACACCATTTTGTTGTGGTGTATATGGAGCTGTGGTCTAATGTACTATACCAGTAGATTTAAAATACACTGGATCAAAGTACTCACCTCCCCTATCAGTGCGAAGAGTTTTTATCTTCACACCATGATGGAGCTCTACCTCTTCTTTATAGATTTTAAATTTATCAAGAGCTTCGTCTTTCGAATGGCACAAATAGACATAGCAATATCTAGTAGCATCATCAATAAAAGTAACAACATACTTTTTATTACCATGTGACGGAGTAGAATGAAAATCACACAAATCACTATGTACAAGTTCTAATAAGGAAGTATCTCTGACAACATGCTTAGGGAAAGGCTGTCTACTAATCTTAGTCAACATGCAAGTTTTACACTTTTCAGCATTCAACTCAAAAGCAGGTATCAAACACATTTTCGACATATCTTTCATCCTCTTATAATGCACGTGTCCTAGTCTAGCATGCCATAATTCAGCTTTGCCAAAATTAATACTAGAACTAGTAGATACCATGCAAACAGAATTCTTAAAAATATCCAAATTCAACTTAAACATACCATTCAGATAACCAAATCCAACAAAGGAACCATGTCTCGACAAGATATACTTGTCACTTTCAAACACTTGTTTATAGCCACAATTGTTCAACATAATACTAGACACTAAGTTCTTACGAATACCAGGTACATACAGAACATTACTTAATAACAAAGAGTTTCCAGAGGTAAATACTAGCTTAACATTTCCTAGTCCTTTGATTGGTTCGGTAGCAACATTTCCCATCTTTAATAAAGATCCATCTTCAATTGACTTGAAGTCTTTGAACCATTGAAGATCCTTGCATACATGACATGTTGCACCGGAATCAACCCACCAAGAAACATCGTCATCCTGCACATAAAATGCTTCAGAGATTACGGATACATAATTCTCAACAGAATGATCATAGGGTACCAAAAACGGACCTGATTGCTTTCCGGGATCCTTGGATCCACTTGAACCAGCCCCATTTTTCCCTTTTCCTCCACCCTTTCCAGACCTACAGTCCTTCTTCAAAGTGCCCGGGTCTACCACACTTCCAACAAGTCAGCTTAGGCTTCTTATTAGGAGCCTTACTATTGTTCCCTTGAAACTTTCATTTCCCTTTACCGGCATTGTAAGCAGCCTTCGAGGATTCACCCTCTTCCACCATGTTCACAGCGGAACCAGGCACTGTTTTAGTATCACCAATAGAAACCCTTTCCATATCACGGATATTTTGTTCAATTTGGAAATGACTTCCAAGTTCGACCAAAGTCAGCTCCTCTTTCTTATGTTTCATATTATTTTTAAAATCCTTCCAGGAGGGTGGCAACTTATCGATGATACTAGAAACAGAAATGCATTCATCCATTTTCATATCATATTGGGCAAATTGTCCCAATAGTCTAAGCAATTCATTATATTGCTCCATGACAGGCCTCGAATCTACCATTCTATAATTTATAAAATTACCAACAAGAAACTTCTTGCTCGAGGCATCTTCTGCCATGTATTTGGCTTCGAGGGAATCCCACAATTCTTTTGCAGACTCTACGTTTTGATACACATCAAAGAGGGAATCAGACATACCATTCAAGATGTGGCCACGACATATGTAATCATCGTTCTCCCACTTCGAGCGTCTCCTCGTTTGCTCCAGAGTTTCTTCATCAACAGACTCGGGCTTAGGAGTACTTACAACGTACACAACCGTGAGGTTCGTCAACATGAAGTGCATCTTCTTCTGCCAGCGTCTGAAATCCTGCCCAGCAAACTTGTCCAACTTCTCGAAATGCCTATTCAAATCCTTCACAGATTCTCTGTTCGCCATCTTAATTGATTCGATCTTTGTAGGAATATACAAATTTGTAGGAGTGAATTGACAAACAAATTGAAACTGGATTCTCTGAAAGGCGTGAAACACTTTCAGATCGAATCAATTCGACGGTACTTATCGAATTATTCAATCGGATACAATTCAGAGTCAGAACTTTTGTATGTTCTATGTCGAGAAGTTTTGATCAATATACTGAACATTTAAAAGAACTCAAAGAACGCTTCTACTTCATGAAACTACGCCTGGAACACTTAAAATCACGCAAATAACACCCAGCCAGGGGCGCTGCCCCTCGGACCCCACCAGTTAGGGGCTTCGCCCCTAATATCATAATAAACTCATATAAGTGTGCACTCCGCACCACCGAACTTATATGATGTATTATTATGACGACATTGATCAAACAAGTTAATCCAATTACACTAAAATATCCAACAATCCCTATCCAACGAACAAGTGAAGGATTTAATCTCAAACAAGGTTGACAAGTTCATGTACGGGACTCTCTCAACAGTCCAAGACCAGGCCACCAGGATACTTACAGAATTCAACAACCATTTGAAATCCCATGTGGACCAGGTGGACTCAGAGTTGAGGAAAGTTTGTAGATTGAAGCTCGAGGAGGTGAGTAAGAAGATGGACGATGATCGATCTGCCGCGGAGCAGAGGAAGGAACAGATCGATCAGACTCTGGTGACTATGGAACTAAAAGTCAAAGAAATGTCTTAAATAGTCACAGAGTTTGCAAAGAAGGAAAAAGACATGGTTCATACCATTGTCAAACAACAGACGGATGGGATAACGGAGGAGGTGATTAAAGCGGCCAATGCAGAAACCAGATCACTCCTTAGAAAGTTTGAAAATGAAGGGAAAAGCTTTGTGGAAAGGAAGCTGAGTGAACTACGCTATCCCACGAAGACACTGATCGACTCATACTTTGATGAGATTGGCATAATCAAAGAAGAACAAGAGACTATTACTGCCAATCTGGTCAAAGCTCAAGCCTCACTGGAAAAGAAGATTGATGACTCCAACCTCAAAATTACCTCACTGCTCACACAAAAGATTGACTCGGAGAAACAGATGAAGGACATGAAGGAGGAGATCACTTCCCTTAGGGCACTCATCAACATGTGCATTGATGATGTCGAAAAGGGGGAAGGATCTAGGAAGGGGAAAGAGAAAGTGGCTGCAACCAAAGGCAAAGGTCAATCTGGTGCCATGGAAGAAAAGAAAGAAGCTCAACCTGAGCAGATGACTGCACCAGATCGACCAAATTTACCATCTACTCAAACACAGAAAGCATCAAAATCATCATCAAGCAGATCAAGCCAATCTCAACCGATAAAGAGGAAGAAAAAGTCTGGATCCGGCTGGTTCTCATTGCTCCTATCAAGACACACAAGACACAAGAAGGAGAGACCAGTTGGGTCCCAGATAACTTGAAGAATGGTTGGGAGGGACTCAAGTATGGGTTCATTATGTGTCACTACTTCATCAGAGAGCCTGCATACTGCGAGGGCACACCCAATGAGGCATTCAATCTATACTTAGACATGAATGATGCAAAGGACCTGGTGCAGGCAATAAGAGAAGCAGCTGCAGAAGCTCAAATCAGCATCACTGCACCAGAAAGAGAGTTTAGAGAATGTCCTGAAATTCCTGGCACTAAGCTCCTTGATAAGACTTATCTGCTCAACTTCATAAACCATCTCGCTGAAAACAAAGGCTATAAAATATATACTGAAGATCCAGACTACATAAGGGTCAGAGAAGGAGTTTATGAAAGTGTGCAGCTAATTTGAGATGAAACCAGAGCCAAAATGAAGAAGAAACATGAGGAAAGGAGGAGGAGCAGATAGATACTCAATTTCACATCTTTACTATCTATAATTCCTATTTGTGATGAACTGTAACTTATTTTGCTTCATATCTATGAAGATCATTTGAGTTTCTGATGACAACTTCTTATTGTCCAGAACATATACAAACTGCTTTTAATTGTTATAACCTAATAACAAATACATAATCAATCTGGCCATCAAACCAGATCACTCTTTCGGATATATTTGTAAAGTGTGGTTTCGACATCATCAAAAAGAGGGAAATTGTTGGGAATCCTAAAGTATTTTAGTTTTGATGATGATCTCTCGAAACACACTTAGTCCTTTTTAGAGTTAAACTGTTCTACGTGTTAAGTAGGCTTGTCAATGGGTGGGTTTTACCCGGACCGGAACCGGTCAAAACCCGCTCATTTTAAAGTTATGGTTCCGGTTCCGGTTCCGTTTCTAGACCCGTACAAACCCGCTCATGATCGGTCCAGACCCGACCCGACCCGACCCGTAAGGTACGGTTCCGGTTCTAGTCCGGTCCGACCCGATCATTTTTTTTCCAATTTTTTTTTCATTTTTTTTCTTCAATTTTTTTTATCTTAAAACAAATAATATTTTATAATATCTCATGTTACATCCTTAATCGTAGACGAACACTCTATACGTCCTAATTCAATAATAAATGTACCCAAACAATAAACACATATAAGTCGTAAAATAATTATGATATTTAAGTGATTTTTTAATAATGGTTAAATAAAATAAGAGTAAAGTTTCATTATGAAATATTTTATATTTAATTAATTTATTTATAATCCGGATTTGTTTTAACGAATTGGTGACTAAAATAATTATATAAATAAAACATAGTAAGACTCATGGGTAACCCATACCCAATAATCTCCATGGGTATTCTCCCGGACCGGAACCATTAATATTTTAGTTAACGGTCCGGGTCCGGGTCCGGATCCGATATTCAACGGTCCGGTTCCGGTTCTAGAACCGTATCTAATTTAAGGGTTCCGGTCCGGGTTTTACCCACCCATTGACAAGCCTAGTGTTAAGAGATCACTACATATAAAGTGAATTCTGATAGAGAACATGTTAGGTATTTTATTCTGTTGTTATTTTGTTTGTTGAACCTAACAT